>CAUYTI010043830.1:0-61385 GCA_963575145.1 Galago senegalensis | reverse complement strand
TAGATGGCCTCTATCAGTTTAAGAAATGTCCCTTCTATACCAATTTTCTTAAGTGTTCTGATCATAAAGGGATGCTGGATGTTATCAAAAGCTTTTTCTGCATCAATTGAAAGAATCATGTGGTCTTTGTTTTTTAATTTGTATTTTTCAATTCATTTCAATTGGAACTGCTTGTTAAAACATTTTTACGATGACTGTTTTAATATCCTTGAATTTCAATAATTGATTTATCGCCTGGTCTTTAGTGTGAGAAGTTTGGGGGTGTGTGTGTCACAGTATCCTGGATATTCTGGATAATGTATTTTGATCCTGGATCCTATTTTATCTTCTTGTCTTTAGAAGGGGGCCTTTGTGTTCATTTGTAGCACAAGGACAACTGGATGTGCATTTTTAGTTCCTTGCTGACACCAGAGGAGAGAACAGGGAGGTAGGGGTGCCAGTCCTTCTAGCTCCCATGCCATTGATGATGTGCCGAGGCAGAATTTTAATTACTCTCTCTGAGCTCCAAAGGGGTCAGGAAGCCTGGTGCCTATTCCCACATGACCAGACGTAACAGAGCTCTGTTAGATCTGTTGCTGTTGAATGCTCTCCTCCCTCATATTACCTTGATGTGGGGTTGGAGCTCAACCTCCTTGAGCTCAGCAAGGATGGAAAATCAGCTTCCTGCCTTGGCCCACCACCATCGCCTGACACAGTAATCAGAGTGCTGCCTATTTGGATGGACTGGGATGATGTGGAACATTCCTCATTTCCTCATTTTGCCCACAGAAACCATAGAGATGGGCTACATTTTTCACATTTGTGTTTAATTGGAGTGAGCTAGATGTTGCCAAAAGGCTTATTGCTGTTGGACTGTGCTTTTGGTAGCCCTTTGGCTAAAGGAGAGGCTTCACTCAAAATTTGTCATTTTTGTGTTTTTTCCCCAGGCCCCATTGTCTTTCAGAAGGGCCTGTCTACAGAAAAGGAAATCAGGGAACTGAAAGGCATATTACTGTATTTTTCCTCAAGTTCCCAGATTCCTGGACTTTCCACCTTCTTAATTCCACCTTTCAGGGTCTTCTTTTGCCTACTTTTACGTGATGTCCAACATTTTTAGTTTTATATCAACTGATTTTTGATAAAAGTCATCAATGCAATTTAATGGAATAATTCAATGAAAATTCAGCTGTTTTCAGCAGGAGGTTTTTGAATAACTAAATATACATTTGACAATAAATCTCAACCCCTATATCTCACTATATACAAAATATTTTGGAGAAAATTATAAACCTAACAATAAAAGGTAATAATATGTAGCTTCTAGAAGAAAACATAAGAATATCCTTGTGCCTAGGGTTACAAAACATTCCTTAGACCACTGAGAATAATAATCCTCAAAAAAATAATTGTGAGATATCCTGAATCAAAATTTAAACTTCCACTGATCAAAGTATGACTTTGAGAATTGGCAACAGTTTATGTTCAGAAAATGCAAATAATTCAGACAACTGAATAGAATAGAAAGAAAACAAGCTAATTTTAACAATTTACTACATATAAAGGATTTGGCTAGATAGATAGCAAACAGTGATACAATAAGCTTATGCAAGCATGCTTACCATCAGCTGCCAAGAATTCAGATTTCAAAGCCATGATAGGACACCATTTCAAATCCACCAGAATGGCTAAGATTAAAAAAACTGTCTGTGCTAAATTTTGGTAAGGTTGGAGAACAGCTAGAACTCTGATATAAAAGGTGGATTTGCACATGAATTTTATGGCCACCCTGGATTAATAGTGAGAGTGTAAAATGGTAATAGAAATTTAGAAAGTAGTTTGGCAGTTAGTGTAGCTATAAAGTTAGACATGTGCCTACTCTATGACCTAACAATTTTGTGTGTACTATAAGGCATTAACTTAAGAAAAATACAAAAAAAATCCATGTAAAAACTAGAAGCTATATAAATATTGATCAACAGTAAAATAATCAAAATTTTGTGTAATCCAACAATGGAATACTACTCAATAACAAAGAAATACACACAGAAACATGGAAATGTCTCTTAAAGATTATGCTAAGGAAAAGAAATTAAGGATAAAGATAGTATCCTGTGTTATTCCATTTATATGATGGATAGGCCTAGCATAGGCCAGGTTTGGGTAAAACAAATCAGAAAATTGGTTGCTATTGCTGGGGAGAAATTAGACAGGAAGAATACCAGAGGATTTTTTGAGGTAATGGAAATGTTTTATATTTTCACAGGGATATGAGTTAGGTAAGTGTATGCCATTTTCAAAATTTTTAGATTTGTATACTTACAATTAATTTTTCTTTTATATAATTTTTTAAAATTTCAAAGTATTAAGGGGGTACGGTGTTGTGTAACAGCTTAAGTTCAATCTATAAATGTGCCCATCACTCAAATAGTATTCTCTGGACCCATCAGGGTGGTGTTGGCCCCACCCCTCCTTCTCCCTTCTTGATTTCCAATGACTGTTACTTTCCTCTGAGCACTCAGAGTGTGTCTAGTGGTTAGTTTCAATTTATTAGACAGTACATACAGTGTTTGTTTTTTATTCCTGAGATACTTCACTTAGGACAATGGCCTCCAATTCCTTCCAGACTGCTGCAAAAGGCATAATTTCATCCTTTCTCATGACCAAGTAGTAGTTCATGTTATACATATACCACATTTTATTAATCCATTCATGGAGTGATGGATCCTTGGGTTGATACCACATCTTTGCAATGATGAATTGTGCTGTAACAAACATTGAAGTGCAGGTGTCTTTTTGAGAAAAAATAACTTCTTTGCCTTTGGGTAGATACCAAATTGTGGGATTCCTGGATTCAGTGGTAGGTCTGTGTTCAGTTATTTGAGAAATCTTCCTACTGTTTTCCACAGGGGAGACTGTACTAATTTGCAGTCTCATCTACAGTGTATGAGCATTCTTTTCTCTCTGCATTCATGCCAGGATATATTGTTTCTGGACTTTTTAATAAAAGCCATTGTAATAGGAGTAAGGTCGTATTTCATTGTGGTTTTAATTTGCATTTCCCAGATGATTAGTGACATTAAGAATTATTTCATGTTTATTAGCCATTTGTCTATATTCTTTTGAAAATCTTCTGTTCATTTTTTTGCCACTTTTTAATGAGGTTGTTTTTTTTTTTTCCTTGATGATTTGGGTTCTTTGCAGATTCTGGATATTAACCTTTTACTAGGTGTATAGTTTGCAAATATGTTCTCCCATTCTGTGGGCTGCCTATTTGCTCTGTTGATTATTTCCTTAGCTGTACAGAAGCTTTTTAATTTAATCATGTCCCATTTATTTATTTTTGTTGTTGCTGTAATTGCCACTGAGGTTTTAGGCATAAGTTCTTCGACTAGACCAATATCCAGAAGAGATTTCTCTACATTTTCTTCTAGAATGCTTCCAGTTTCATGCCTTTCATTTATATCTTTTATCCATTTGAATCAATTTTTGTAAGTTGAGAGAGATAGGGGTTCTGTTTCATTCTTCTGCATGTGGCTATCCAATTTACCCTGCACCATTTATTGGATAAAGCTTATGTTCTCCCATTTATATTGTTGCCTGCTTTGTTAAAGATCAGTTAGTTGTAGGTAAATGATTTTATATCTGGGTTCTTTATTCCATTTAACTGATCTCTAAGATGTTTATTTCAATGTATATAAATTTTACTTCAAAAGAAAAAGAACTGCAAAATTTTGAACTAGATTTTAAATGCTAAGACAATGGGCTGGAAGTTTCTGTTTAAACTTGTAGAGGGAATTTTAGGGCAAAAGAATATGCTGTGAATTTTGGCAATGGGAGAAAATATTAATCTCATTTCCTCAATTATTTAAGAAGAAAATGTGTATATATTCAAAAGATACATGCTAAGAGAGACAAGTATTTACAAATATTTATTTGTATAGAGATGGTTATTCTATATTGAACTAGGTCACTTGGTTTCGCCATTCTGTTGCTAATGATCAGAGTTTGAAGGAGGAAAATTGATTGGACATGGAAAGTGGGTTGGTCCAAGAAAGGAGGAAACAGCCCTGGCCTCAGGAGCTATTTCCTCCAGAGCCACATTGGAATACATTTCATGTGTTCATTTTCATTTGGAGACAGAAAAGTCAACTCTTGCTCATAGTCTATGTGTCAGAGTTTTCTCTTTTTTATTCTGAATAACAATAAAAAAAACAAAACGACTGTTGCTTAGGCCTCAGTTTCTTTCTTTCTTTCTTTCTTTCTTTCTTTCTTTCTTTCTTTCTTTCTTTCTTTCTTTCTTTCTTTTTTTTGAGACAGAGCCTCAAGCTATCACCCTGGGTAGAGTGCTGTGGCATCACAGCTCACCGCAACTTCCAACTCTTGGGCTCAAGTGATTCTCTTGCCTCAGCCTCTCGAGTAGCAGGGATTACAGGTGCCCACCACAATGTCTGGCTATTTTTATTTATTTAATTTTTTTGGTTGTAGTTGTCATTGTTGTTTGGCAGGCCCAGGTTGGATTTGAACCCACCGGCTCTATTGTATGTGGCTGGTGCCTTAGCTGCTTGAACTACAGGCGCCACCAGGCCTGTTTCTTGATTTTTATCTATAAGCTGATGAATATTTCATTGGGATAACAAAGAATGTGTTGGAAGATCCAATTTCTTAAAATAGGATAGACACTTAGCTGTGATATCACCTCATGCTCTGAGATGGGCTGCTAACCTCTAAAAGGGCATATTAGATTTGTATTTCTCTAGCATTTAAAAAATATAAGCAACAATTTCACTTCTTCCTTACAAACAATTTATATTTTCTCAGTACTGCAAAGCATCGGTGCAAACATTCACTGTTAGACTGTCAATTAAGAGTAAATGGCACACTATAAAATCTGTGGCATACGATTTCAAGGACAGGTCTATTTCCAGACATTAGCTGTTATGGTTATATATATTTCCCTCTAGTTCAGATCAAAACCTCAATTTCAAGGAAATATTAGGAGTAACTATGAAATTGTGAACACAATGTTATCTTCTAAATATGCAACTAGTAAATTTTACCCTCCAAATATGCTACTAGAAATTTACAGAAGTTTGAGCTCTCCCTGAGGGGATTTTGTCCATGCTTTTATCTTTTCTTTTGTTTTCTTTTTTTTGCATTTATTTGTTCTTATGTTGAACTAGGTTTCATTAATAGTAATAATACTGTACTAGACGATACTGAAATTCAACTTTCCATCATATTCCCATTAAAAGTGACAGTCCTAGTTGAGTCTGTGTTCTTAGGAACATGCGGTTTTTATAAAGATGAGCTTAATTTGAACTATACCACTGCTAACATTGTAACACTGCTAATAATTGTAATTTAAACTGCTATAACCTCTTACAATTGTTGCATTATAGTTGGTATGCTGAACAATCATCTCATAGATTAATAAAAACTTGGATCATATGTATAACAATTTTGCTTTTGAGAGAATCGACATTGTAATATATGAAGTTTATTTGCATGTGAATTTGTAGTAGCAATGTACTGTGCTATGGGCTTAGAATGCCATTATCTCAAGGACTTTCTGGAATATTACAGATTATAGAGATATCATAAATACAGTATTGTATTTTTTAATACACAAAAATAAACTTCTCATGATAGAGCATTGTTCCTCAGGAGAATCTAAATCACAGGAGCATATTTCATGGGAAGAATGAAGTCTTACCCTAAGATGTTGCTTTAGCAAGCTCTGGAGGCCATGAGAGAGAGATGTAAAAACCAGGCTGACTGTGTCCTAAGACCCACAGCACCTTCGCCTGCAGCAGCAACAGCTTCTCCCTCTTGTGACTTGGGTTTTAGCATGAGTAAAAAGCAGAGTTTTTCCTGTCAGTAACAGAAGGACACTGTTCATAGTTCTTCTTGTATGTTTTGTTGCTAATGCCAGCAAATGAGCTGTCTATTCTAGTTTTCAGTCATGGAAGTAGCTGCTAGAGGAAATCTCTGGCATAAAGGGAATTTTATTTCCCTGGGCAGAAAATCCATATTTCTATCAATTTGTGTCCAAATTCATGATACAAATGAATCAACTGAGAATTCTTTAAATGATTGCAAGTAGCTAGATTTTTTCAAATTATAATGTACTTAAGTATAAATTAACTATAGCTGTGACATAAGCTAAAAACAGTAGAACTGAAATAACATAATAAACTGTATTTACCATCAATTCAAAGCTCCAAGTAGATTTTGAGCAATGGATGATAATGGCCTATATAATCCTATGAAGGTGGGCCCACCTGATGAGATGCTTTTAATTATTTGTAGCCTCAGAGTTTATATTCCACCATTGTTCCCCTGAATAAAACTAGAAAATCACCCAGAATTCCTCTTTCAGGGCAAAAAGACATTCTGTTTGTAAAAATATTGTAGTCTTAACACAATTTTCAATTCAATTCAACGTACAAACATCGAATGCTATTTTATGTTACTTATGATGCTAAAACCTGACTCAAGGGGCAGTGCCTGTGGAACAAAGGCGTAAGGCTCCTGCCCCATATGCCAGAGGTTGTGGGTTCAAACCCAGCCTCCGGCCAAAAAAAAAAAAACCTCACCCAAGAATCACTAAGCCACCATTTTGGGTCTCACATAATTCAGTCAATTATAGGAGATGAAACCTTGAGAATGAACTATAAAAATGATGACTATGTTTGAAAAGGCAAAAATGTATGTTTTTGGCATCCAAATAACCTCATTAACTATCATTCATTTTTAAAGACATTTTTCCTTTTGCATATAGTTTTAATGTGAACTGAAGAATTTACCAGGCTGTGCTAGAGAAAAAAAGGTAAAAACATACACAAAACTATCAACATGTCCTTTGCCAATAACAAACCCAGGTAATTTTAGTTCTTGATCAATTATGCAACAGGAATTGATAGAACACAGCATGAGGCAGAGGTGTGAATAATGCAGCGTAGCTCAAGGAGATGGAAGTGGAGATTATTCATACTTCAGATGGAAAGAGAGCAAAGATGGCTTTGGTTTCTTGCCATTTCCCTTAGAGACACAGAGCACAAGATGACTTTAACTACTGGAAGTACAAATTACTTGTATATAGATTTTTTTTTCTTTTCATCTCAGATTGGATGAAAGAAAAACTAAGCCGACTGAACACAGGTGTTCAAGAATCTCAGTCTCGTGGCTGACTCAACAGCGCAGTTCTTCCAACCACTGATTTAGGCAGCTTCTCTGGACCCTTCTTCTGAAATCTGATAGGACCTTTGTTTTTCATTTTTTAAAAAATGAATTAACTTATCAGAAGCTGTCTTAAACATATAATTGGAATTCTACAAGACATTCTGGACTTCTTAATGATTCTGTCGTCTATTTTCTCTCTGTTGTTCTGATAGGGTAATTTCTGTAGCCTATTTTCTCTCTGTTGTTCTGATAGGGTAATTTCTGTTGTTCTGTTTTCAGTTTCACTGATTCTTTCCTCAGACTCTTTCATTATGATGATGAGTCTGTCCATTGAACTTTTTGTTTATGATTTTTTAGTTCTAAAATTTTCATTGGGTTCTTCATTACATGTTCTATTTCTTTGTGGAGATTTTTCTATTACTTGATTTGCTTCAATCATGTTTCTAATTGTTTATTGAGGCATTTTCATAATGGCTATTTTAAAATCTTTGTTAGGTAATTCTAACATCTGTGTCTTCTTGGCATTGGTATCTGTTGATTGTCTTTTCTTATTCCAGTTGAAATTCTCCTGATTCTTTGAAGGAAGAATCATTTTCAGTTGAAACATGAACATTTGGGTATTGTATTTTGTGACGCTGGACCTTGTTTAAGTCTTCCATTTCAGACTGTATAAGGAGGGAAGTAGAGGTGGTCACGGTGGTTCATGCCTGTAATCCTAGTTCTCTGGGAGGCCCAGGTGGGAGGTCAAGAGTTCCAGACCAGGCTGAGCAAGAGTGAGACCCTGTCTCTACTAAAAATAGAAAAGCTAGCTGAGCATGATGGCAGGTACCTGTAGTCCCAGCTGCTAGGGCGTTTGATGCAAGAGGAGCACTTGAACCTAGAGTTTGAGGTTGCTGTGAGCTGTGATGATGCCACTGCACTCTAGCCTGGGGCAACAAAGTGAGACTTTGTCTCAAAGTAAGTAAATAAATGAGTAAGTAAATAAATAAAATAGGGAGGGAGGTGCAAGCACCACCCTCCTACTTCTAGCTAGATGGGGCTTAAATCTATCTTCCCCTCTCAGCTTCCACTGGCACCCAGGGTAAAGGAGATCCTTGCTGTTGCTGACGAGAGGTGGGGGTTCTGGCTGCCCACTTGGGCTTTTCTAATGCACCCTGGCTAGTAGCGATACAAGTAGTTCATTATTGCTCCTCACTGGCCACCATTGACACCATAGGAGGAGACCTCATTATGTCTTGGTAGTGGCAAAATTCCCAGCCCCCCACTCTGCCTTGACTGCTGGAAGTGGGGTCTTGGTTATACCTGTGATGTTGGTCTGAGTGAAGCCGTTATCTAAAGGCTTTCTGTTTCTGTGTGTTGCCCCTGTTCTGGCCCTGTGGCTGAAGGATCAGGCTTTCACAGGGTATTTGCTATCTGTGCCTGTTAGCATTGTGCATTGCTGCACTGTCTTCTGTCCCTGCTGCAGAATCTTCTTATGCTAATTTCATATAATGTCTGACATAGTTTCTCAAATAAGTTCCTCATGCCCTTTGGATGTACCTATTTCCCTCTCCTCAAAATTAAGTATTTTGAGGTATCATCAGGGAAAATTTTTTAAGTATACACAAATAAGTGTGCTTCTAGTAAACTGGCCATGACTCCTGTGGGCACTGGTCTCTGTCTGGTACTGTCCCTGAAATACTGAGGAGTACATGATGCCACATCTTTGGACGATCTGTAACAGAAAAGGGAGGCCAGTCTCTTAAATTCTTCTGCATCACATGGAGAAAGAAGTCCTAAGCCATTATGGAATTGATTAAAACAGCCTTTTTATTTTTTAATTATGCCATTCTCTTTCTCTAGAAAATAGGTAATAGACTTTAAAGAAAATGAAAGAAAATTCAAGTAATATCTATCACAATGAACCTATCACTGCCCTCTCAAACAATTAAAGACCCGATTTTGGGTCAGCTTATCATTCTTCTCTTGAGATGAATTCCCTTAATTTTCTTTTCTTTTCCTTTTTTTTTTTTTGGCCTGGGCTGGGTTTGAACCCACCACCTCTGGCATATGGGGCTGGCACCCTACCCTTTTGAGCCACAGGCGCCTCCCTCCTTTAATTTTCAATATCCTTGCAAATGGACCTGGGTCACTTCACTGCCAGTTCAGCCATGTCTGAATTCTAGCAGTGAATAAATAAGATGGAATCCCCATGGCATGTTTGGGTGAGTGATTTTAGGGTAAATTAAGAGTTGTAGAAAAAAAATTAAGGCATAAAAATATTTTCCATGTTTACTTCTAACTCTCATGCGATTCTCTAAGAGCTTTGATATAATATTGCAGCAGCTGTTTTTCCTGCTCTTTTTCCTCATCAAGGGGAGGGGAAAGCTAAGAAAAGAGGGGAGCAAAAAAGGTCTACTCTTAAAAAAATAGCAACCGTTATTCTGAAAACAAATATGACCCCAGCTGTCAGCCTGGGTGCCAAGCATCATCTCAGTCGTTCACATCAGCTGTTCCTCCAATGAGCCCCATAGTTAATGGCCAGGAAAACACCTCCTGTGTAGTAGCCTTGCTGATTTGTTCTGATTATGAGTGTTAAACAGGCTGGAAAGAAAGTGCTGAAGATATCATATTTCTGTACTGATCAAATACTTTATAATTTTAGCAAATCCATCTTAGCATTACAGCAGTAGGGAAGAATGGACTATAGCAGGTCATGGTGGGTATATCTGGGACAGGTCTGACAGCTATGGACTGGAGGAAGGTTCAAGGCTTTGACCCTTCTTTTTAAATTCCTAAAAGATTTTGTTCTGATTCTCTCTACTGAAGTCAGCTGCAAGCTCTGTGTGATCATTGCCACCACTTGTATTTGGGGCAGCCTTGGGTCCCTCCACTGTCATTTTTCTTTCATTAGCCCGCGTGGTTCTTCCAGAAGTTCATGACACAGGGGTTCTCCCTAGCCACTCAAGAAAATGAATCCTGCTTGGAAGGTTGTGAGACACGCCTTTCACTTCTACCTTCCTCCCCATTCCTTCATCATCTCTAACCCTCCTCTTGTTTTCTCATTATTTCTATAAACCTGAATTCTTATTTTCTTTCTAGCCCCTTGGACTCATCTAGCAAAGTCAACTGACTTTGGTTTTCTTTTTTCCCCAGGACCTTTTCAGGCACCGCCTCCGGCAGCCAGTAACCAATGTAATCTACAATCGAAAGTTTTTAAGACCCCTTTAAATGAGAGAGCCAAACCAGGAAAAATCCTATCTCAGAAATGAACAAAAGACACCATTTTATAATGTATTATTTCCTAGTGACTTAGATTTATTCTCTACTAAGTCTTACTAATTTACTACACAAATCTTACATGTAGGGGATCAGAAGCCCTTACTATTTAATAATACCCTATTCCCTGGCTAAGCACCGGCTTGTCAGGGGTCAGGGGTCCAATGGCTCAACACAGTGATGTAACTATTTTCATTGAGTCATAAAATAATGACAACTAGTTGATTAATCTTTGCGACTACTTGTATTTTCATGATTATATTTTACTTACTAGGAACTGCCTAAAAAATAGTGATGAAACAATAGCATAGGTAATGAAAGATAGTGAAGATCAAAGCATAAATAATTTTCTACTGAAATGTGCCTGGTATATAAACCGTGTCATAAGATTCTTCCTTCCTACTTGTTAAATGAGGGAGGTTGTCTTTATGCTATCACTATAGATGGTATCACATCTCAGGTGGATTGGATTTTATATTTCTTGTGGTCTGTCTGTTGGGCTCTGCTCCCTTTGTGGCCAATACTGGACAATGGCCCATTGTTGGCCATTAGCCTTGGCAGATGTAGCGAGAAATGATTTGTCAGAAGACTTGCATTCTACTTTCTGTGGTGGCTCTGTATTCAGCCAAATTAACTAAGCCAAATAAATTATGCTTTCTAGAACTTCCTTGAATGATTCTGGCTTCACATAGGCCACAAGAAGTATACTGTAAAAAATCTGAAATGTGGAAATGAATCAGCCCTGAAGGGTAATGAAGGGCCCAAAGTGCTTTGACTCATGCAACAGGTGTAAATGCAACTACATGATGAAGGTATATGGCATTGAGGTTGGAGACTCTATATAATTTTATATAATTCATACCAGTTCTGATTCTATGATACAACCCTGATTTGAATATTCTCTGATTAGATTAAATTAGGTATACTTAATTTTTGAAATGAGGATATATACTTTATAGTCTTCCCAATTCCTTTATGACAATCAAAAGACCAATCTCATAGTAAATGTTTTTAGTATGAAACACACAGAAAACATATGAATGTATGAAAAGACATATATGTACACATATTTACGTATAAATTTTTCTATTTTCAACGGATAGTATTATCTAGTAATAAACATCACTTAAATTGAAGCTCTTAAAGGCTCAGGTTAATTTTAAGACTTCCAAACAAATGACCTGAACAATTTCCTTGACATATGTATATAGTATTGGAGACTGTTTAGGGAGCTGGTGGAATGCTATGAGGAAATGCAAAAGAATAATCAATTGAAAGAAGGGATTTTTTTTTTCTTCTTTTAAAGCAAATTTTGCTCTGTAAATTAGTTGCATTCAAGTTTTGATTTCTGAAATTAGATCAATTCTTTGTAGATTTTTCTTTTAGGACTTCTGAAAGACAAGATCTAAAGCTTGTCTGATAAGATCTAAAGCTTGTCTGATGAGATCTTTGTACTTGTTAAAAACCACGATGGGCACATATAGGAGATCCTTTTCATGTGATTTATTCTGAGTAATATTTGTTGAATAAATGAACCAAATCAGTCAAGTCATGGGATGAACATATTTATTCCTTCTTAAATTGTAGATGAAGAAAATAAACACCTGCTTTCTGAGAAGTTCCCTCCTATTTTCCAGATAGAAACTTTTATCTCTTTTTCATAGATAAACTTTAGTGTAACTGTAGTGCTCTGTTAACCTAATCTTTGGGTAAAGACTAGAGACAAAAAAGGGCGCTCATTAAGAAAATAGACCAGAAGGCTTAGAAAAAAAAAAGATCGGTATAGCAATTTATTTTCTTTATCTTTTGTGTAGGTATGACTGTTATGATTCACCAATGCCTTCTGTTTCATATGTAACATATTGAGATCAGACTATGCAAGACATAGACTATATGAGCTAAAAAATTTGAAATTTGAGTATGAAATAAGAGATTTTAGACTCAGATAACTTTGGAATGATAAAAATAAAGCTTGTCCAAAATACCAGTTCCTCTGCGTCTACCTAGATTTTCCATATTTCAGAGACTGAGAGAACATCAGCATCATGGGAGACGTCAGTCAGCCCTTAATCATTGTAGGTCATCAGCCAGAAAAGTAAGTGTGTACTTCTTAAAGAGTAAAGGTCAGGACAAGAACCTTCATTTTTAATTTGCACTCTATGATATAGGTGTGCTGTGTTATGAGAGAGATTTAACACGAATGACAATAGGCAGTGAAATTAAGTTGCAGTATACATGTAACCCAAGAGTTTCTATGTAATAACACGTCATTTCAGAACTGTTCTTAAGGACTAAGCAGTACTTCAACTACTTAGGGTCTTTGTTTTCCTTTCAAAGCATGAAACTTTCATCAGCCTTTTAAATACAAATGATTAGAATAAACATCCAAAATTTCTCTTGACCACCTAGTGTGGTTATAAACACTAAGTTTGTATTTGCATGTTGATGTTGTATATTCCCTCAGGTAGAGATAAGACCACGATCATGGAAAGTTTCATAGAACTTTAGATTGTGTTTACAGTCTGTTTATATGATATTAAGAAGACACAATTTCTCCTCTCACCTGTTATCATGAACACAGGACTTCAGAGAGACATGTGGCTGAGTGATATAATTTTAGGTCCCTTAAGAGGCAAAGTAGTCAACTGTATAGTAGAAAACTCTTCAGAGCAAAGGTGAGGCTATCTCACTCAAAATGTTTATTATTTAATATACTGATTTTTAATAGCCTCTGTTTTAATAGGCAATGGTTTGAAATGAGCCGAGCAGAACAGGGAAAAGATTTTCATGTGCAGGTAACTGGGATCATTAGAGTAAGATCTAAACTGTAAGAGAATAAGGAAGTCAAAAAAGAAATGGTTAAGATACCTTAGGGCCATGCTATCTGGTGCTTAGAAGTCCATGACAGCTATTAAAATTGATATATAGTACCTCAATCCCAAGATGTTGAATTGGATTCCTAAAAAATCTTGCAGGAGTGTTCATACTTTAGAAACTTAAGATACTATTAAGTATGATTAAAATAGGTCAAACTTATTAAAGTATTTTAAAAGCATGTGCCCAAATTCACTGAGAGGTGGGATCTTTGATCCTTTTTTTTTTTTCTTTTTTTTTTTTTTTGCAGTTTTTGGCTGGGGCTTGGTTTGAACCTACAACTTCTGGCAATGGGGCCGGCACCCTACTCCTTTGAGCCACAGGTCCCACCCTATGATCCTTTTTTTGAATGTGGGAAGACTTATATGTAAAATGAATACAATGCTAGGTGAGTTCTGAAAGTAGGCCATAAAAGGAAATGAAGCTATTACCTTGTTCACTAGAACCCTTGGCATAAGAGCCCTGTTGTTGCCATGTTTTGAGGAAGTTCAAACAATGCCGTGTGAAGGGATTGCCTGGACAAGACCTAAGACTCTTTGTGGATCCCATCCCCAGTGGGATAGCAGCAGCTCCCGCCATCATCCAAGTGAAACATTCGTGGGCAACACTAAGGCAGGACTGTCCTGACTCGCCCTTCCAGAATTACTGGCTTGTAGAAATGGTGAATCATCATAACAGTGTGATTGTTGAATTCAGTCATTAAGTGTTCATTTTTCATGCAGCACAGATAAGCAGAACAAAATCTGGTGTCTGGAAGCTGAGTACATCTATAACACAGACCTAGCACAGCTGATGTCAGGCCAAGTGATGGGCAGAAGCTGAGTGGACTTGGAGGCTTTTGCTACAAGCTGGACAGACCTCAAGGAGGTTGTTAGTGAGGGCTGAAAGCAAATGGAGAAAATGGTATATGATGCTGGAGGAAAGGTGATTATTTTCATGTGGTAGCAGAATGTTTAGTAAAGCTTGTAACTTGTGGTAATATTGAAAACACAGAATGTTCTCCTTTTACTGATGGCTCTGGCTAAGGAGATTTTGGAAGTGTAGGAGCTTTTCTTTCAGCTCTGTGTGATAAAGTAAAGATACAGACATATGAACTTTAAAAAAGAATTACTCAGTTCTCAAGTGAAATTTGAAGGAAAGGTAAAGATTTCAGGGCTTGCTATGTTTTAAAATAAAATCATTTCTTGTTCCAAGTCTTCAGGGTGCACCTAATAGATTTCTTTTTAGGATCTCAGTGAATATGAAGTTTGATGCCACAGTTATCTTTCCAAACAGACAAAAAAGAGACTTCTTAAAAGTTTAAGAGCATGGCTGGTGGATCTTGTTAAATGAGGTCTGTAAGAACCTAATGATGGTTGTCCTGTGAAGCCCCTCAGGGAAGTCAAGGTAAAAAATAAAACATTTGTGGGTTCAGAACCTATGTAAGGAATAAACTATAAATTGGTACATAAAAAAGCTCACATCACTTTTAAAGCAATCATAGCAGTATGGACAGCTTGGAACAAAGACAATATAAAATGGAAAAAGGGCTTTTGGAGCCTAGAATTTCTAGGTAGAAAAAGTTGAAAAAAATGACTCATTTGCTTACACAGCCTCTATTTTCAGGGCAAGAAGAAAGGTGACTCAATTGATGGGACCAGGGATTTCAGAAAATCAGTCTCAAGGGGGAGCAATGTTATCTTCTAATGAAGAAACTGGAAGGCTGTGTCTGACTGGGCTTACTAATCACTACACAGCAGAGAACTTCGTGTCTTCCATTTTCCTCCCTTTTTGAACAGTGATTTGTACAGAATTTATCACAATACTGTTTTTATTTTTAGCTGATAAATAAAAATTGTACATATTTATGATATACATCATGGCATATTTTCTTTTCTTTTGTTTTGATATCACAGATTAATATGAGGGCACAAATGTTTAGGTTGCATTCTTTCCATTTCTGAGGTAAAGTTGAAGCTGTAGTTGAGCCTTTGACCCAGGGCTGTGCTGAACACCCTCACTTTGTGCACATTAGGTGAGATCCCACTGATCATTCTCCTTTCTGCCCCCTCCCCCTCAGTAGAATATACCCCTGTTTTTTCTTTTCTTTCTTTTTTTTTTTTTAGGCCAAGGCTGGGTTTGAACCTGCCACCTATGGCAAATGGGGCCAGCGCTCTACTCCTCTGAGCCACAAATGCTACCCTACCTGTTTTTTTTCTTTCCTATGGGTACATAGCTGTTTATATATTGGTTTAATATTAGTAATGAGTATATTGGATAGATACTCTTTTTTTTCCATTCTTGAGATACTTTACTAAGAATAATGTGTTTCACATCCATCCAAATAAACAGAAAAGATGTAAATTCTCCATCTTTTCTTATGGCTTAATAGTACTCCATGGTATACCTGTACCATAGTTGGTTACTCTATTCATGGGTTGACGGGCACTTGAGTTGTTTCCACCTCTTGGCAGTTGTGAATTGAGTTGTGATAAACATTCTAGTGCAACTGTCTTTGTGGTAAAATGATCTTTGTTCTTCTGGGTAGATACCTAGTAATGGGACTGCAGACCAAATGGAAGGTCGACTTTTAGTTCTTCGAGAATTCTCTATACTTCTTTCCATAGAGGTTGTATTAGTTTACAATCCCACCAGCAGTGCAAAAGTGTTCCTTCCTCTCTACATCCATGCCAGCATCTATAGATGTGGAATTTTGTGATGTGGGCTAGTGTGGAGTTAGGTGGTATCTCAGAGTGGTTTCGATTTGCATTTCCCTTCTGATTAAGGATGATGAACATTCCTCAATCTGTTTATTGCCCTTTCATCTGTCATCTTCAGAGAAGTTTCTGTTCAAGTCTCCTACCCACATAGAAATGAGGTTGTTTGCTCTTTTCTTGATTAGTTTGACTTCAAAGTAGATTCTGGTTACCAGCCCTTTGTGAGATTTGTATCATGCAAATATCTCCTCCCGTTCCAATGGCTGTGCATTTGCTTTAATTGTGGTACCCTTAGCTGTGTAGAGATTTTTAGTTTCATAATGTGCATTTATTTATTTTTGGTGTTGCTGCAATTGCCAAGGAGTTTTTTGTAGTCCAATTTTGTCAAGGTTTCCCTATATGCTCTTCTAGAATTTGTATTATTTTCTGTATTAAATTTAAATCTTTTATCCATTAAGAGTCAAATTTTGTCAATGGTGAAAGGTGTGGGTCCAATTTCTGTATTCTACATGTGGCTAACCACTTCTCCTTGCATCATTTACTAAATATGGATTCTTTTCCCTGGGGCATGACTTGTGATTTGTTTATCAAAGACCAGATGGTGATATATGGCTGGGTTCATCTCTAGGTTCTCTACTCTATTCCATAGATCTATATCTCTATTTTTGTGCCAGTACTATGCTGTTTTAATTATTGTAGACTTGTAGTAAAACTGAAATCTGGTAATGTGATGCCTCCAGATTTATTTATTTATTTATTAAGATTATATTTGCTGGCTTGGTGCTCATAGTACAGTGGTTATGGTGCCAGACACATACACCAAAGGTGGCAGATTCAAACCCATCCAGGCCAGTTAAACAACTGCAACAACAACAAAAAAAAATAGCCGGGCATTGTAGTGGGTGCCTGTAGTCCCAGCTACTTCAGAGGCTGAGGCAAGAGAATTGCTTAAGCCCAAGAATTGGAAGTTGCTATGAGCTGTGATGTCACAGCACTCTACTGAGTGTGACATAGTGAGACTCTGTCTCAAAGGGAAAAAAAGATTCTATTTGCTATTTCTTTTCTGTTTTCATATGCAATTAAGTACTATTTTTTCAAGTTCTTTGAAGTATGACATTGGTGCTTTCATGGAGATTACATTAAATTTATAGATTGCTTTGTGTAGTATGGACATTATAATGATGTTGATTCTTCTCAGCCATGAGCATGGCATGTTCTTCCATTTGTTAACTTCTGCTGTTTCTTTTTTCAAGGCCTAATTTTTCTCTTCACATTCTTTGTTAGACATATTACCAGGTATTTCATTTTATTTGGAGCTACTCTGGAAGGTATTATGTCTTTGGTTTGATTCTAAGTTTCACTGTTATTGGCATATATGAAGGCTACTGATTTGTGGACATTGATTCTGTATACAGAGATGTTACTATATTTCTTGATCACTTCTAAGAGCTTTTTAGTTGAGTTCCTGAGCTTTTCCATATATAAGATCAGGGAAAAGAGTGAGAGTTTGACCTCCTCTTCCCCATTTGGGTACCCTTGATCTCCTTCTTTTGCCTGATTGCATTGGCTAGGACTTCCAGCACTGTGTTGAATAGCAGTGATGGTGGTGGGCATCCTTGTCTGTTTCTAGTTCTAAGTGGAGATGCTTTCAGTTTTACTCCATTCGCTATGATGTTAGCTATAGGCTTGTTGTAGATGGCCTCTATCAATTTAAGAAATGTCCAACCTGTGCCTATTATCTTAAACATTCTTATCAGAAAAGGATGTTAAATTTTGTCAAGTTCCCTTTCAGTATCAATTAAGAAAATCATATGATCTTTGCTTTTTATTTTATTTACATGGTGAATTACATTTATGAATTTATGAATGTTGAACCAACCTTGGATCCCTGGGATAAAACCCACTTGATCATGATGTATAATTTTTTAATGTGTAGCTGTTTCCTGTTTGATAGGGTCTTATTGAATATTTTTGCATTGATATTCATTAATGATATTAGCAGATAGTTTTCCTATTTTGTGGGGTCCTTTCCTGGTTTTAGAGTTTGATTTGTAGAACATGTTGGGGGGAATTTCTTCTTTCTTCATATTTTGGAAAAGGCTATGCAGTATAGGTACTAGTTCCTCTTTGAAGGTTTGGTAGAATTCTGGTGTGAAAACATGTGCTTTACTTTTTTTTGGAAGATTTTGTGTTACTGATGAAATTTCAGTACTTGGTATAAGTCTATTCAAAATTTCTAACTCTTTCTGGTTGAGTTTAGAAAGGTAGTGTGTTTCCAGTTATTTGACCATTTCTTCTACATTTTAAAATTTCTAGGTGTAGAGTTTTTTGCAGTAATCATTGAGGATCTTTTGTATTTCTGTGGTAGCTGTTGTGATTTCCTTTTTCATATGGGATTAAAGTTATTAGAAATTTTACTTTTCTATTTCTGGTTAGTCTACATAAGGGTCTTTTGATTTCATTAATCTTTTCAAAGAAGCAACTTTTTGTTTACTGATATACCGAATCATTCTTGTGTTCTTAATATCATGTAATTCTGCTCTGATGTTGGTTATTTCTTTTCTTCTGCAAGGTTTGGCTTGAGATTGTTCTTCCTTTGCCAGTTACCTGAGATGAGTCATTAGGTTGCAGACTTGCTCTCTTTCTGTTTTCTATAAGAAGGCATCTAATGCTATTAATTTTTCTCTTAAGACTGCTTTTTCAGGTTTTGATAACTTGTGGATTAATTATTATTTTGTTCAAGAAAGCTAATGATTTCCTTCTTAATCTTGTCCTTATCCAAGTTGTTGTTCAGCATAAGATTATTTAGTTTCCATGATTTTATGTAGTTATGAAGATTTCTGTTTTTGTTGAGTTTAACTTTTATTCTGTGATGGTCTGAGAAGATAAAAGGACTAATTTAATTTATATACTTTTATATTTATTGAGGTTATATTTGTGATCTAATATATGGTCAATTTTGGAGGATGATCCATGGGTACTCAGTTACATTAGGACGAAATGTTCTGTACAGGGTGTCCATACAGGTTGTGTGCAATTTACTGTTAAACTATTTTAAATTGCACACAGCCTTTACATTCACCCTATATATGTCTGTCAAGTCTATTTGTTCTAGGGTCCTATTTTAGTCTATTACTTCTTTGTTTAGTTTCTGCTTAGATGATCTATGTAGTTGTGTCATAGGGGTGTTAAAATCTCCAACTCCAATCTCCAAAATCTCCAATATCGTATTTTCCAGATCATTTATGGTTAATTTTATGTATCTAGGAGCATTTAGGTTGGGTGCATACATGTTAATGATTGAAATATTTTTATGTTGTTTGCCTCCCTTGACCATTATGTAGTGTCCATCCTTATCTTTCTTTATTTTTGTTGGTTTAAATCCAATTGTATCTGTAAATAAGTTTGCAATTCTCTGCTTTTTTCTGATTCCCATTTGACTGGATTATTGTTTTCTATCCATTCACCCTACATCTTGATTTACTCTTGGAGGTTAGGCATGTTTCTTACAGACCAACAGATATTGGGTTTGAGCTTTTCTATCTGGTCAGCCAGCCTCTGCTTCTTTAGTGGGGAATTTAATCCATCCACATTTATTAAAAGATTAGATATGTGCAGCAGAGTTTTGATCATCTTGTTTTGCAGAGGTCCAGTGCTTAGTTTTATCCCTTGGGCCATTGTGGAAGCTAAATTCTGGGTGCTGGGTCATGGTGCTGATCAGTATGAAGGATAGGTCCGAGTACTTTCTGTACCTAACCTCTCAGTACTTCCATACCTAACCTCCAAGGTTAAAACAAGACTTAGAGTGAATGGATAGAAAACAATAATCCAATAAACTTTGTTGTGGCAAATTTCTTTAACATTTGCATGTCAGTAGAATATTTGACTTTTCCATCACAAATGAAACTTAGTTTAGCAGGACACAGGATCCTGGGCGGAAAAGCCAGTACTTTTATCCAGAGGCTTGTTGCCATTTTTGTCTTCTATGAAATTTTCATCCCAAGAAAGGCAGGATTACACTCTTTCCTAGCAGATTGAGTTGGTATAGTGTATTCTTGGTTATCAAAATACTCATAGAGCTTTGAGATTTTGGATTGGTAAATTTTCATGATGCATGAAAAAGCATGATACATAATGTGCAATCTCCATTCCAGAAAATTGGATCTTGTGTATGTGCACTCGGCATCTGGAAGGATGTGTCAAACTAGAAACTGCTTGTGATTGTGAAATAAGTAGATAAATAAAAAGATTAAATGCTGATGACCACACTCATCTTGCTTGAAAAGTTTAACTAAAAGGTCTGCTGTCATCCTGATATTTTCCCCTTTGTAGGTAAGACATTTCTTATGCCTGGATGCTTGCCAGGATTTTATCTTTCATATTGACTTTGGCAAAATTAATTACAATGTGTATAGGAGATGCTTTGTTTGGATTGAGGCATGCTGACATTCTTAAACTATCTACTATCTGAATTTCTACGTCTCTCCCTTAGCTTGAGAAATTTTCCACCATGATATCTTGAAGATGCTTTTGGAACAATCCTTTTATCCTTCAGGAATCCCTATAATTGAGACATTTAATCCTTTAAAATAATCTCATAACTCTCTCAGGGGATGTTCTGTTTTCATTCTCTCTTTTTTTTTCTGTCTCTATGAATGATTGAGTTAGTCAAAAGTCTTGTCTTCAATTTCTTAAATTCTTTCTTCCCATGTTCTACTCTATTTCTGAGGCTCTCTCCTTGTTTTGAAGCCTCTTGAATGCCTCTTTCAATTCCTTAAGCTCTGCTATATCTTTCCTAATTATGTGCAGATCCTTTGTGACTTTGTCTTTAATTTTACTAATGTCTTGTGACAACTTTTGGACTACTTTTTGAATTTATTTTTCTTTCCTCTCTTCAATTCATTTCACCTTTGTTACCATCCATATTCTGAATTCTATTTCTGTCATTTCAACAGTTTCCCTATAAATGGTATTTTCTGCTGTATCTCCCTTATAATCTTTTGGGGGAGTTAATCTCTTCTGATTTTCCATGTTGCCAGAATTCTACTACTGGTTCATCTCATGTGTATGTTTAGCTTTTTAAAATATTAATTATACTTTTTTAGCTGAAATGTTAGGTTGTCCCTTAATAGTTATTGAGAGATAATCTGAGAATCTTTAGGAAACACCCCATAGGCCTATTTGACTACTGAAACTGACATATGGGATCAGATCAGGAGAGCCCAGGCATCCTCCTATCTTACCAGTGATAGCTGGTCTCTGTTATCTTTCTTCCTTTTTCTCACCCACACAGCTTGCCTCAGTGGGGATGATGTGCACCTTGACTTCTTCTCCTTGTTTTCAACTCCCCAATTTTACTTTTCTGAGTTCATTTCAGTCCAACTTTCCTTCTTCTGGACAAGAGCTTCTGATGAAAGTGGCCACTAGTTGGCCATATTGCCTCTCCCTCCCATTATGATGTTTTAAAACATGCATACATTGAGGAAGGCCTAAATATGGGGATGTAAATTTTAATTTTCATTCATATACCTTAAAATGGAGAGGAACCATAACTGAAGAGAAACATGAGAACTAACCTTGGGGACCTCATGAACATCTGTTGTGAGATCTTAGCCTTTAAGCCTGAAGCTGAGTCTGTGATAAGGTCAAATTTGTGTGGACTCTTAGAAGGGAGTCGCTATATTCACTGAGAAGGGAATAATGCCAATAATTCATGGCCAGAGTGAAAATATGGAGGTTTTAACATCTAGCCTTAATGATTTGACCTTCCTCCCATTGAGAGGTAGGATCTATATACACCCTCCCTTTAAATTAGTGGTTCTCAACCTTTCTAATGCCGCAACTATTTATTTACTTTTATTGAATCATAAACACATAGATTATGTATACATTAATGCATTTGTGGTGTACAATGTGCTGATTTCATATAGAATTAGGAATGCTTACATCACACTGGTTAATATATACCTCATCTAGTTTACTTAAGTATTGTGTTAAGATATTTATACTCTATACTAATAGATCTGACATGTACCTTTGCTTTATGTACCATAGGTGTGATTCCACCATTCACCCTCCCTTGATCTGACCTTCCCCTTCCATCCCCCATCCTTCTTCATCTTGGTTCATAGTTGTAATCTATTCTTCATATGAAAGTGTGAGTGATTATACATTGGTTTCATAATAGTACTGAGTACATTGAATATTTTTCTTCCATTCTTGAGATATTTTACTAAGTAGGATATGTTCCAGCTCCATCCATGTAAACATAAAAGAGGTAAAAGTCTCCATCTTTCTAAGGCTGCATAATATTCCATAGTATACATACACCAAAATTTATTAATTCATTCATGGGTTGATAGGCAGGTGGGCTTCTTCCATGACTTGGCTATTATGAATTGAACTGCAATGAACAATATGGTGCAAATATCTTTGTTACAAATGATGATTGGTCTTTTGGATATACACCTAGTAGAATTGCAGGATCAAATGACAGGTCTACTTTTAGATCCCTGAATATTCTCCATACTTCTTTCCAAAAGGGACATATTAACTTGTACTCTGACCAGCAGTGCAGAAGTGTTCCCTTTTCTTCACATCCATAGTTTTGGGATTTTGTTATGTGAGCCATTCTTACGGGAGTTAGATGATATCTCAAAGTGGTTTTGATTTGAATTTCTCTGATGATTAAAGATGATGAGCATTTTTTCATGTGTCTGTAGGCCATGTGCCTATCATCTTCAGAGAAGCTTTTGTTCAAGATCCTTGCCCACAAAGAAAAGGGATTACTTATTTTTTTCTTATTAATAAGATTGATTTCTTTGTGGATTCTGGTTATCAAACCTTTGTCAGAAGCATAACCTGCAAATATTGTCTCCCATTCTGAGGGATGTCTGCTTGCTTTATTTACTGTGTTCTTGGCTGTGCAGAAGCTTTTTAGTTTGATCAGATCCCAGTAATGTATTTTTGGTGTTGCTTCAATTGCTTGGGGGGTCCTCCTCATAAAGTATTCTCCCAGGCCAATTTCTTCAAGTGTTTCTTCTGCACTCCAAGAATCTTTATAGTTTCATGTCTTAAGTTTAACTCACCAAGAACAGGTATCTGTGACCCTTGAAGTAGCAATGAAAATAATTTTATGGTTGGGGGTCACCACAACGTGAGGAACTGTATTAAAGGGTTGTGGCATTAGGAAGGTTGAGAACCACTGCTTTAAATTTTGGAAGCCATGTGACTGTGGTAGAAATAATGGCTTGTGGCTACTGAGGCTAGTTCATTATAGGCTTTTTCCCTGTTCACCAGTGCCTTCACCTCCCATTTAAGCAGTCCAACTACCCTGAGGTCACCAGGGTCTAAGGAAGTCCAAATTTACTCACATGAACAGGCAAAATTGAGAAGCTCTGAGACTATGGAATAGTGGGGGAGAGGCTTGGCCAGCTCTGAGAACTTCTAACTATCCACTCTTCTAGCTCCAGCCCCTGTATTACAGCAGGTTCAGTGATATTCTCTGAGCCAAAATAGCCTATTGCAGGCCCTCCCAGTTTCCTAATCCACAAAACTCTGAGAGACAATAACATGACTGCTGATGGTTTAATCCACTAAGGTTAGGGGTGATTTCTTATATGGCAATAAATAACCAGAATGCTTGGAGACAAGGTAATAATACCCTTTAATTTGTTCCCCAAAGATGTATATATATCTTAAATTAGACATACTAATTATTATCTAATTATTTTTCAGTTTTGCACATTACCAACCAGGAGCTCTGCAGGCCTTTTCTGCACTCTGTTGAATTGTAAAGCTGTAAACACATTTTGTACCTTTTGTACTTTTGTACCTTGAGATGTATTTCAGTCTCAACTATATTGCGTACGCTTTTCTAACTACTTCATTTGGAAATGTTAATGTCTGGCTCCCATATTCCCAGGTCTCAAATTTAATTTAAAGGTTGTGATGGGAATGATTTTTAAAATATTTATAAGTAGGATCCTCATAGGAATGTTCTGAATTTCAAGTATGTTGGAACTGAAATTCTGGAAAGTGGGAAATAGTCAGACAAAAGCAGTTTTTGTATAAGGTTGTACTTTTGAATTGGAGAAAGCTAATATTACAAAGGGATTGATAAATCATGACTGATGATAAAGTTCTGGAGTTTATAAACTATCAAAATTAAAATCACCAAATCTCAGTAGCTTCAAACAGCTACATATCTATCTACCTACTTCCGCAGAGCAAAACAAGGACAGGTATCAGATGGTTCTCACAAGTACAGAGATGAAAGGAAATGCAGCTCGGGAGGGCTGGGGGGATTGTCACATTCTCTCTGGTGGGGGGAAAGTAGGATGTGTACACTTGTAGTCTCATACGGTACAGCGACCATGCTTCCTAAAATACATCTGCCCCATTTTGAAATGATCTAATAGCAGGCGACTGTGGTCCATCTCTCTGAGGAACAAATGGGAAGATGCAAGAGAATAACATTGCTGACAGGACTATTTTAGCCAGGACTGTGAAGACTCAGCACACTGGATGTAACCACCAAGGGTCAGCTACTGCCATGGAGGTTACAATATGCGGTTTTGAAGTGGGGTCTGGCAAGGTGCTCTAAAGAACCAACGCAGGTGTGGCATTTGTGAGGTTAGTATGAAGAAGTGGGAGGGAGGGGCATTTATGAAACCCCTTACACCTTTGTCATCTGCCAATGAGCAGAAAGAGTGTTTGGGTTGAGGTAGAAGTGTGGAGGAGGCCCTGGAGTTCTAGCAATCAGTAGAGAGACTACTTTAAAGAGGACAGAAATGGCAACAAAGATGAACATCAAAGAGGAATAAGGCTTTGCTGAAGAAGATTACTTACAACCTTTGGCTCTCTTGCTGGTTTGGGAAACTAATAATTAACACACAGGGAAAATGAGTGTTTTTCCTTCCCCTTTTCTTAATAGTATTAAATCCATAGACAAAGGCTATGGAAAGGACACAAGGAAAAGCTTGGGTAACCGTCCCCCCAGACCATGGGTCCTTTAAAATGAAGATCCATAATTGCCCTTTACCCATGTGACTGAAAACCTGAGAGAGGACTTGCTTTCCTGCATGATAGACAGTTCAAGGTCCCCCACCCCCGCCAAGTCCTTTTCTTCTGGTGTTTTACTGTGCCTTGGATATATGTTGGATATATATAGCAGTTTATGTCCAAAGAGCTAAAAATATTATGCAAGTCATCTCATTTATTTTCAATCCCCAGAATTTAATACCCATGTTAAAATTTCCTAGTCAGATCCTATAATTTGAAAGATGTACATTTTTGTGCATTTAATACTCAAGGGGCTTTTAGGTGATGAGAACGATCAGGGATTATTTTTAGAATGGAGAGAATGCAGCATTGCTAAAAATAAGAATTCCATTGACTGGAGCCCTCTGATTGCTGAAAGCAGCCTTTTGGAGCAGAAACTCTATAATCCCTATGTGGAAAGGCCATATGATGGCATGAAGACTGACATTCTCTCCTGGGAGTCAGTAAGTGGGACAGATGCTCCAAAGTTAAAGGCAGACACTGATTTATTTTTTCTGTACTGATGGTATAAAAAATTGAGTCTACAGCTTTTAGGACGGCCTCTAGAGCTTGCCGTATTTTATAATCATATTGCAATTAGTAAGAAGGAATACTAATAGATATTTCCTAGATATTTAGGAAAATTCAGGCCTGAGTGAGCATCTAGGCTTTGACTCTTACTACCCCTTTCTTATTCTTTAAACTAAAGGATTGGGGGTTCTGGTCTACCCCTTGGAAACATAGAGGTTATAGTAATCTTGAAAGAAAACTAACAGACCCACCACCCAAGCCCATGCACTTCCTTATGCTTTTCCTTATAAAATGCATACAAGCATCCACTTCTATCCATCAGATCTGTTCTCTTGGCTAAGTAGGTTAAGTTCAGAAGGTTTTTCTTCATGGACATGTTTTGAACCTTTCTTTCCCAGATTTTTTAAAATAAAAACTAATCTTTAAGCCTTCCATGTGTATTGGCTCCCTCTGCTGTGGACCAGCTCAGAACCATGTCCACCTTGAAGCTGTACATGAATGGCAGAGCCTGTGTCATGCCACCACCTGTAGTGCTGCTACCTGGAGACCAGCCATGTGGTTATACCATGACCTTCAGTGATCACACACACATTTTATATCACGTTCTTGGTAACATTTATGGAGTTTCTGAGAGCAGTAGAGATGACTGTCAAGCACAGCATGACCTCTATGGAGACAAATGAACTGTAGAAATCCATCACCAAGAATTCTTACCAAGAATTCACTTGGAATCCATACCAAGAATTCCCGAGAAGAGAGACACAAAGTGTTGGGCTGAAATGTGCAGGACATTTTACAAGTGCTCAGACCTGGACGGGGCAAACTGCAGTGTGTGGCCTTTCTGCTGCCTTAGTACTGCTGGATCTAAAGGTCACTGCTACTTGTTCTGAGGTTTGTTTCCCCCACTGTTACTCCCAACTTCATACTTGAAGCACTGACAATTTCAAGCGCAGTATTTTGAATTATACTTCAGTTTCTTCTCATCATTTCAGTATTCAATTTTTAAAATACTTTCATAACTCTACTGGATGTCTATTCAACTGAATTAGGGTGGCTCAAAGTGTTCGGTCCCTATGGAAATGAGATACTAGAACACAATATGTCTTATTATATGTAATCTGACAAAACCATAAGAAAATTAGAGAAACTTAAGAAGTAAAGAGTTACATCAATAGTAAGAATGTGTGAAAAAAATTATAAGACTTCTCTCACGGAGAAAGAAAGCCTCCATGGCCTTTTGAAGTGATGGTGTCCTACCATCCAGTCTGATTGTTGATGACTAGGAAAGTCTGGTAAAGAACATTTTGTAGAAAATCTGGCTGTTGCCTTGATGTTATGTTACAGGTCTTGGCAGGGCTTCCGTGGTTGCTCTCTGAGGTTAACTCTGGTGGAATGAAATCTGAAGATTCATATGGTTCGCAAGACAAAAGTGGTATGGAGCTTTTAGCAGGAGGCAACTTCTGTATTTGGAGCCCCAGCATCCTCA
The DNA here is from genome assembly GCA_963575145.1 of Galago senegalensis. Classification (NCBI taxonomy): domain Eukaryota; kingdom Metazoa; phylum Chordata; class Mammalia; order Primates; family Galagidae; genus Galago; species Galago senegalensis. The sequence goes on along the minus strand of CAUYTI010043830.1, from coordinate 34,337 downwards.
GCTGTGGCTGTTCTTTAAAGATTCTGATGGCTACAGAAGCAACTGTGTGGTCAATAAGACTGGGGTGCCCATGCTATTAATATTACCTCTAAAGTGGTGACTCATTTGTTATTCTTATTAGTATACATAGTGAGTTGGCAAATAAATCCAATGAAGCTTCCAGGATAGTATTGGAAAAAAGTTTTACCAGGTCACAATCTTGACATAATTGTAATGTCTAAGATTGGGGTTGCATCAAAATATTTAGATGCTGAGCAAAAGATTCTTTCTGTTCAACACTTGAAACATACTTACTCCCGATGTTTTCTTTTAGGAGTTTTACTCTTTCGGGTCCAAAAGCTTGTTGACATTGATCTCAGCAATTACTTTTGGATATGACATAAAATATTGGCAATAAAAGTAAGAAGAGTTTTTAAAAGAGTTTAGTTTTTATGTAAACACTAAAAAATCTTTTTTACCACAAAGGAAATAATCAAAAGAGTTAAAAGGTAACTTATGAAATGGGAGAAAATACCTACAAACCATTTATCTGCTAAAAAATTAATATTCAAATTATAGAAGGAGCTTCTACAACTCAGTAACAAAAAATTCAGATAATCCTATTAAAAAATAGGCAAAGGACTTGAATCAACATATCCCCAAGGAAGACACACTAAAGGCCATCAGGTATATGGAAATGTGTCCAGCATCACTAAGCATCATGAAAATGCAAATCAAAACCTCAGTGAGACATCACCTGTCAGGATGGCTATTATAAGAAAAAGAGGATTAGTAAGGATTTGATGAAATTGGAACCTCGTACACTGTTGACAGGAATATAAAATAGGAGCTTCCTCAAAAATTAAAATAGAACCAACATGTGAAATAGTAATCCTACTTCTGGGTATATATCCAAAGAAATTGGAATTATGATCTTGAAGAGTAAGTTCATGTTCACAGCAGCTTTATTCACAATTGTCAAGATGTGGAAACAACCCACTATTGATGCCTGCAAATGCATGCGTATTATTGCATGCAATTTTATTGTGTAAATTGGCCAATCAAATGTTCTGTCATGTTTTATATGTTTACCAAATTACCTCTCAAGAATGTGAGTAAATATCTTTTAAAGACTTTAAAATTATTTTTTCCAGAATTATATTTTTGAGATTTTGTTTTTTGAGGGTTATGGCATTTGAGATTGTGTCATTTGGGATTATTATCAGTTCCCAGTGTGCACATGCAAGGGACTATTATTCAGCCTTAAAAGAAGAAAATCCTACCATTGGAGACAGCATGGACAACCCTGGAACATGGTACTCTAAGAGAAAGAAGCCAGTCTCAGAAAGACACATAAGGTATGTTTACACATGCAGGAAGTATCTAAAATAGCCAGACTCATGGAAGAGGAGAGTGGAATGGTGGCTACCAGGGAACAAAGGTAGAGAAGAATGAGGAGTGACTGATTGTTCACTAACTACAGAATTTCAGTTGTTCAAGGTAAGTGCTAGGGAACACAGTGCCTGTGGTTAACCCTGTATCATGCTCTTAAACACTTGCTCACTTGCCAAGAGGATCACGTCATGTCACAGACACAAACCACATACATAAAAAGTAGGGACACAGATTTTTGGAAGTGATGTACATATTATTTTAATCATGGTGATGGTATCATGGATGTATGCATGTGCCCAGATTGACAGCTATCTGTGTATTAAAAATATGTAGTCATTTTGTATACCAATTATATCTCAGTAAAACTGGCACCAACATACTTATCATTTGTACCAACTGACCTTTCATGAAATCATGCAGAATTGTTATAAATCTTTATTTCCATGCTGGAATCTTATCAAAGTATAAGGAATTTAGAGATGTTAGGTGTTATTTTCATATTTTTAGTATCACCCAACACTAAAATCCTATGGCTATTTACTCTAGAACTTAGGTAACTTACTCTTCAGCCATTTCAACACTGAAGCAGGTGCCGTGTGGTTCTTTGCCTACTCACTTTGTTTACAACTCCCATATTGGTTCAGTGCACATCTGGTTTGCTCAGCCATTGATTGTTGTTGGATTTTTTGTCAAGTTGTACGGTAATTGAATGTCTTTATAGAAATCACATTTTTGTTTTTAATGGAAAACCGCCATTTTGAAAATCTACAGTGAACAGAAGCACATATTTTTAATGTCTCTAGACAAAAAAGCTTTACAGTTAATTTAATATCTGTACTTTGGGGTATAACTTTATAGGGAAGATCTAAGCAAAAAGATAATTTCCCTTTTATCTACATATGCAGAATGTGTGAAATATGCCCTTTGTTTTAGCAGTTTTTTAATGTTTTTGATAAGAACCCTGCTACCTGGTATGAGGTGATATCTCTTTGTGGTTCTATGTTGCATTTCCCTGACAAATGGAGATGTTGAGCATCTTTTCACATAGGTTTTGGCTATTGATCTATTTTCTTTTGAGAAATGTCTGTCTAAGTCCTTTGCCCATGTTTTAATGAGGTTGTCTTCTTGGTGTTGAGTTGTTTGAGTTCCTTATATATTTTGTATATTAGCACGTTTTTAGGTGTATGGTTTGTAAATGTTTTCTCCTATTTTGGAGGTTGTTTGTTCACTCTATTAATTGTTTCTTTTTCTGTAAAGAATCATTTTAGTTTGATGACATACCATTCATCTATTTTTGCTTTCGTTGCCTATGCTTGTGGAGTCTTACCCAAGAAATCATCCCCTGGGTCAATGTTGTAGAGATTTTCTCCTATGTGTTCGTCTAGGAGCATTACATTTTCAGGTCTTACATTTCTGTGCATGGTGCAAGATAAAAGTTAGATTTTATTCCTCTTAATGTAGATATGCAGTTTTCCCAAAACAGTTTATTAAAGATACTGTCCTTCCTACATAGTGTGTTCTTGGCACCTTGTTGATAATCAAATGACCATAACTAGTTGAATCCACTCCTGGGTTTTCTATCCTGTGTCATTGGTTTGTGTGTCCATTTTTATGACAGTGTCAAACTATTAATTACAATAACTTTATATTTTGAAATCAGGGGTGTGATGCTTCTAGCTTTGTTCCTTTTGTTTAAGACTTCTATAGCTATCTGGAGTTTTTTGTGGTTTAAAAATTCTGTTTTTCACCTATTTCAGTGAAATTTTGGTAAAGACTATAATGAAACTCAAGATCTCATTTGCACTATGAACATTTTCATAGTTTTAATTCTTCCAGTCTATAAACATGGATATCTTTTTGTTTATTTGTGTCTTTGATTTCTTCCATCAGGGTTTTATAATTTTCTTTCTTTTTTTTTAATTAGGCACATTCTATGATCTTTATTTCTTTTTCCTTTTTTTGGCCAGGGCTGGGTTTGAACCCGCCACCTCTGATATATAGGGCCGGTGCCCTACTCCTTGAGCCACAGGCACCACCTCTAATTTTCAGTGTAGAAATCATTCACATGCTTGGTTAAATTTGTTCTCAAGTATTTAAATATTTGTGCAGCTTTGGTAAGTTGTTGCTATTGTCTTTTCAGATAGCTTGCTATTTGCTGTATAGAAATGCTCTTTGTTTTGTTTATTGATTTAGTACCCTGCATCTTTACTGAATTGTAGTTCTAACTAATCTATCTCCTGGATTGATATTTTTAATTGCCTTCTATAACTTAGGAAGTATTTTTGTAATTAACTCTGTTTTCTGTTACTTTCTCTTTCTTATCTTTTTATGGTGCATCAATAACATGTAAATTATTCTGCTTAACAGTTGTGTCCCAAAGGAGAAGGTCAGGGACTAACCCCAATGATTCTTTGCTTTTGTATATTTGTTTATGTGAGACAACAGAAAAAGAGAGATTTTTGATACAGAATCAGAGAGCCAAGGCTGGTGCCAAGATGTGTGTGGTTGATGTGTTATAGTCCCCAGAACTTCCTGTTAGAGTGGGCTTACTGCTACTTTACACATGTGCATTGCTAACCTGGAGACTGAAGGCATTTGTGGTTGGCCCAAAAGACCCATAGACCTTCACACACTGCTATTCTCTGTTTTCCTCACTGGACTTCAGATCATTCATCCTTTACCTTTATTTTCCCCAGGACTAGAGTTAAAGCCAGGATGTTGACTGTACGTCAATAAGGAGACTCTACTGCCACTATCTATAAATGTCAGCTAGAATGCCTCCCTCTAGCATTACAGAGAGCTCTTTCTGAACCAAACTTATTTTTAGAAATGCAACACAGTGATTTTTTACTAAAAGTAAAGTTTGAATTTCCATTTTATTGAGAAGCCTTAGGGACATCATGGCTGAGGAAATGCATTCTTCAGCCAAGAGACTTGATCATATTGTCCTTACAGATGTCAGTGAGTATTTTGCTAAAGTAAGGATAATAAAATTAGACTTGTCACTCTTGTTTAGGAAACTGAGAAGTAAATGAGTGGCATGAATGAAGATGACTCAGGCATTTAGACCTGAGCAAAATGAGCACGAAAACGATTCTATTTTTTAGTAGCAGGTACTGTCTTGCCTTGGAATCATCTGTTGTGATCAAGGCCACTACTCAAGGTCACAGTTTCAGTCTTCCCTCAAGAAACATGTTAGAATATGGAGTGATTTTTGGCATCTGTTTTAGATTTGGGCATGGTTATTATCTTCTGTATCCAAGTCTCCTGATATACAAATTCGGTCTGCTATATTTAACTCACCTTCTGATAAACAATCATTCAAAACAGGCCTTGATCCTATACTTCCACACATTGCCTTGATGCCCATACTGATGCGACCAATGAAAAGACAGGAATTCGTTTTTAACAAAATTAGTGATCAGGCAGGGAAAATATTCAGGCAAGATGAATAGAACTGAGTAAGAGAGACCCAAGCAATGCTTTACCCTCAGTGAGTGCCTGATAAATAAGTGCTAAGAATTTAGTGACACACATTTTTCCTCACCGTCATAGCTTGAATTACTTCTATAATTCAGAAAGAGGGCTACCTGTATAAATATGATTTTGAGAGCATAAACTTTGATAATTATTCTTGCTCCCCCACCCATCCTTAGGACCTTATCACATAATAGATGACAAAGTTTCTGGGACATGAAGGGGACATCCAGTGAACATAACCCCACATTTTATATTACACATAATGTATTTTAGTGCATGTGCTATATGTTATGATGTGTCTCTTTGAGGAATCGGGGCTACTGTTAAACTTCAAGCTTTCCATAGGCTCATGAATTTATACGTACAAAACAGTTTGACACCCCTAAGAGATCAGAGCAGAACTGTAGCAGTGAACTCTACCACAAGGAAGTTGCTGAAATGGCAGAAATGGATTTCAGAATGTATATGGCAAATGAGATAAATAGAATTAAAGAAAAAGATGAAAATCAACAAAAAGAAGCCAAAAAAACCCAGAAATTAATGAAAAAGTCACTAGAGAGCTAGACAACATAAAGGATATGATAGAACTTGAAGAAATAAAAGAAACATTAAAGCAATTTTAAAATACAGTAGAAAGCTTCAGGAACAGACTGAACAAGGAGAAGAAAGAATCTCAGAGCTTGAAGACAAATCTCTCAGGCTACCCCTATATTCTAATTCTTGCACCTAATATTAGTTCATGAATCATCACACCTTCCCCGTAGGAAGTAATATCATTCCCCGTATATTGGTAATATCATTTACAAGGGGCTGTGTTGATTTTCTCTCATTTCTGAGCAATAGGATTTCCACAGTAATTTTATTTGGGTATATATGGTTAAGAACTTTTCCAAAAGCTATGTTTTGTGTTAAGACAAAACAAGTCTTAACAAGTTGTTAAACAAGTGTTATTAAGTAAGAAAAACTGCACTTATGACAAAATCCACTATAAACAATAGAGAACACAAGGCATTTAGAGTCTGCATATGTACTCAAAAGTATTCATACACACTAACACAACTGCAGTAGATATATATTGTGAAAATTCAGGGTGGATCACAAATCTCTCTTCACAACTGCATTGATGAATGTGTGCATATTGACTGGGTAAGAGGAATCACATTTTTTCTCATATCCCCATTCCAGTATCTATTTATCTTCCTCTCTAGCTATAGAAATTGAAATCAGATTCATAACTTCCTTGCATTAGAAAATATGTATCAACTATAAGATTGATTAGTCTTTGTCTACAAGTGCTTATAGTTTAGACTTTTTAAGGACAAACTATTTTAAAAAATCAATTTCTGTTTGCTAATGTGCAAATCTGAACAAATGCACCCGTTTCAGGTTATGAGCCTCTCATCTACTTTTGATATACTACATCTTCCCCCCCTCCCCCCGTCTGGAGGGATTATACACTACTTCTTTCTTTACAGAAATGGGAAAAATACTGGTGTCAGAATTCTAAAGAGGAGAGCTACCCACTTATAAACATTTTTTTAAAGTTCCATGCCTTATAATTATTTCTATGTTAATTATTTCTTAATAACTACCACTAACCACTAAAATTGGGATATAAAATTATCAAATTTGCACCCCTTGAATATTCTTTTCAACTATTTGTTTATGGTACCAGAACTTACCTCCCACTATTTTTAGCTTCCTAATTTTTTTTAAAACATTGGTTAAAAAGTTAAAGATGCCAATCTGGCCTGAAAAATCCCTTCTACTATGAGAGTCAGGTAATATCCTAAGAAAGATTAGCCATAATATTAAATTTTGTCTTCCAGTCTCTTCCTGATTCTTCCTGCACTCCCATCACCTTGGAAACCCCAATAGCAAAAAATACAAGAGGTTTCTGGTACTTATGTAACTTAAGAGCTTTTGCATCTTTTAATGCATTATAATTATAACCTTGCCAAATAAACCAGGGATAGATTACTGAGTCTCCCAGTACATAAATTAAAAATGTCAAGTCTCCCATATTTTGCATATTAGAGAAAGCTGCATTCTTCAATTTTTTCCCTATACATTTACCTGCAAAGTAACTGGCTCTAAGAGTATATAAGCATCAGACCCACAGAGAAGCATTCCTAAATGATTACTTGGAAACAAAACTATTAGTATGTTCTGATTTTTAAGTATAAGGTTGCTAGGCTATGGGGAGAGAATGAAATATGTTTCTAAAAGGAACATATTGAAACGTGTCTACTCCTTTTGTTATACCTCTCATCTGTTTTACTATTAACTTCCAATTACTTCTGAATATGATTTTTTTGCAGTCCTTGTTGCTCTTCATAACTCAAACTCTCACATGTGGTCCACTTAAAGTCTAACTCAGAAGAAGGAACCCTTTCTGGATAAGGGTATCAAGTAGGACAGAATTGGAAGAACTTGTAATCATTTGTCTGAAAGCATTTGTCTGCTTACCATTCAGGATAATCTTTTTAAAAACTTTTCTATACTGAATTTAATAGAAGTGACATGATCCACTTGGACACCAGCACTAAGGCCATACTGGTTTTTTTGGTGGTTGTTTCAATTATTTTCCAAAAATTTAACATGTCAGAAAAAAACATAATAACATGCACTTCTAATAAGACCAATCTACCACTGACAAGATTTAAAGCAAACTCTGCACCATGCCACCTATCATTTATATTCTTTGCAGTGAGTCACCTGTTATCTGTCTCACAATTATTCCCTTTGAGCAATCATCATGACTATCTATTGACGTTATTGTGTTGGAACTAATTAAAGTCCAGGGTCTAGCAAGTGGAGACTGAAAATTTCTGAGTAATAAATGTGTGCCTTCAATCACATGGCTACAAAATAGACATTTATATAGAGGAATTGAGAATAGTCAGGGCTACAGTTTTTTCTGAGTGCCTGGTACTGGGCAAGAAGAAAAATGTCCCACAAACATGAAGTGCTAATGAATAAGGTAGACTTCCCCATAACATAAACTATTTTGATTTACTTTCTCAATTTCATAAAACATGGAGGGTGTCAAAGACCAACAATTTCTGTGAAAATACTTATATACAACCCCCATTAAAATAATTGTTTCCAAAAAAGGATATCTAACTTTAATAGGCTGAAAGACGTTTCTAAAAGATGGGGTAGGCTATGTGATAAACCTGGAGTTAAGTTAAACATTCTCAGTCAAGTTCAGAATGTGATCTAAATGAATTACCTCCAAGAGAGCTATCCACGGTGCTGAATTAGTGCCTCTGCATCTAAACCTGATCCACTGTTTCTCCCTGCCCTGCCTTGAGCCTTCCAGTATAATTTTCAACTACTTTCACTTGAGCTTTCGGTTTCACTGAATTGTTTTCCATATTTCAGATAACTCATAACACCTGCCCCTGCCTTAATCTCTAGCTATCTTTTTGCTTACTTAGCTCTATCACCCACAGGCTGGTCCTGAGAAGCATATGAGCTAAAAATACCACTTCTTTTCCAACTTTGAATCAACAGCCTATGTTCACGCCATTATCCTTTGCAGTATTATTGTACTAAAAGTTTAGAAGGAATTTGAATATCTAAAATCTGGGCATTTGGTTCACTCATTGGCTATAGCACATCTTTCAGTGATCTAAGGAGAATAAGGCACATCAACCACTCTATAGGACTTCCTGTTCTGTACCCCAAGTAGAAAATTCCCAGTCAGCCTAAAGAGAATATTAAACAGGATTTAAACGATTTACCTAGACTTTAGAGTGGGTTCATCTGTTTACTCAATTAAACCCATGTCAAGATAAAAACACATAACTTCATAACAAGAGATTTGTTCTGTCTCACTTGAATGAAGAAATATGAATAGTAATTGTGGGTCTGAGGATTTCTGAGGTACTTAGTTCATTGAGGACTCCCTGGAATCAGAAGAATGATTTATCTGATGTGGAGGCCTAGATGCAGCCCACAGGCAAATGTGTAGGCAGAGGACAGGCCAGCCAGGCTAAAGAGGACAGGCATCTCAACATCTGTGTCAGCAACCTGATGACCCAAAGGAGCCACTTTTAAAGGTCATACTTTGAAATCAAAGCCAAGGACAGTAGCTGAATGCCAGTTCTCAGTAGGAAAATGTCTATTTGTCACTGGTCTATATTCAGCTACCTTTCTATCTTTTTTGGAAGAGTTATTCTTATAATTTACTTTTTGAGAAGAATTTATTTTGATGCCCATTTTTTGATACAATGTCCTTTGGATTTAATAAGTCAAAAACTTTGTTTTTTATAAATAAAATGATATTGCTAAAGTAGGAATAAAGTAGATACATTTCAAAGTAACTGGAGAGGAGAAGAAAGGAGAGGAGAGGAGAGGCAAGGAGGATATTAAGAAGGTATTGGAGTACAGGTCCAGGAACTTGTCAACTCACTTAGACTATTCTGTAACTCCAGAGTGTATTAAAGGCTTGACACTTCTGGGGAAGTCTTATGAGGCAGATGGCAGTTAAGTTCTGTCAATTGTCAATTTCAGCAGTTAGCACAGCAGCAGCCACCCAATCTCACCTCTCAGCCACATGGCTGACAGCTGTGCTCATGTTCCTAGAACAGCTTGTTTGAGCCACATGGGCAAAAGGGAACCTGTCTTCAAAATATTGGGTATCTACATTCTGGTCACTGATTGCTGCATCTGATCACAGAGATGCAGCCAAAGAGGTTGTTGTACCTTCCGCATTATTGCAAACCCTTCTACCTCTGGCCAAAGTGACTTCCAGTGGAGTGACAGGGCTGGCGCCCATTTCCCCCTACATTCATTTTTATTTTTCCCTTTTGAATATTCCAAAGCAACTGCACATATGGGGAAAATTAGAAAGTGGCCACACATGCCCAGGGAAAGGCTCATAAAAGAGCTCAGAAGACTTTAAATTTACATACAATTCAGGCAGATACTTGGCATATACATGACCTACAAAAATAAAAATTAAAAACAAGAGCTATAATTAACAAAAATCAGCAAAACTCAGTGAAGAGGTAGAATATGATTTCCAGTGAATTTTTATTCAAATATCCAATTTTCAACAAAAAAATCACAAGGCATAGAAATAGGATCCATTCAAAAGATAAAAATCAATCAACAGAAATTGTCCCTGAAAAAGACCTGATGGCAGATATATTAAAACCTAAGGTTTTTTTTGACAAATTATAATATGTTGATGGGGGTACAAAGTGATGTTCTTCTACATTTACATACGTAGAATGACTAGATCAACATGACCATCATCTCAAATACTTACATTCATTCCTCCTCACTGAAACTTCATATCCTTTAACCAGCATCTCCTCCTCCCCTCCACCTCCAGCCTTTTGAAACCATCTACTCTCTGCTTCTATGAGTTGCATTATTTTAGATTCCACATATAAATGAAAACCATGTGATATTTGTCTATATGTGCCTCATTTATTTCATTTAGCATAAGGCCCTTTAGATTCATCCATGTTGTTATACGTGATGGAATTGTGTATTTTTCAGGCTGACTGGCCTCCCCGTGTTTGCATTACCACATATTCTTTATCCACTGATAGACATTTAAGTTAGTTGCACATCTTTCCTGTAGTAAATAAAGGTGATTAACATGAGAGTACAAATTTCTCTTCAATGTACTGATTTTGAACCTGTAAGAAATATGCCCAGAATTGAGATTGCTGGATCATATGGTAATTCTATTTTTAGTCTTTTGAAGACCCTTCATTCAGTTTTCTGTAATGGCTGCACTAATTCACATTTCCACCAACAGTGCACGAGGGCTCTTATCTTGTCACCGTCTCTCTGATGTTTGCTATAATTCATATTTTGATAGTCACCATTCTGACAGGGGCAAGATGATATTTCTTTGTGGCTTTAATTTGTCTTTCTCTGATGATAAATGATGTTGACCATTTACTATATTTTGCCTTTGGGTTACATTTGATTGGAGATTGCATCACTTCCTATCCCTTTATATTGGCAACCATATTTCTTTAAATATATTTCTGGCTCCTTTTCTCTCTCTTCTAGTTCAGTGGCTTCTATTATGCAAATTTAGGTATTTTTGATGGTGTTGGAGAATTTCCACAGGTCTTATTATTTTTTCCTTTTTTAACTCTTACTATACATTTTCAAACATTCTGTCTTTGATCTCATTGATTTTCCTGCTCAGTCACAGCTGATGTTGAAGCTTTGTATTGAATTTCTCAATTAAAACATTGTGTTCTTCATGTCTAGGACTTTTTATTTGGCTTTTGTTATTTCTATATATTTGTCAAAATTCTTATTTTATTTATATCTTGTTCAAAATTTTATTTTCTATCCTATGTTCTTATAATTCACTGAACAACTTTAAGATAATTATTCTGAATTATTTGCCAGTCATCTCATAGATCTCTATTTCCTTAGGGCCTATTGTTAGCTCTTTCTTAGTTGTTTTCAAGTATGTCATGATTCCCAGGTTTTTTGCAATCCTTATGTAATTACGTTTATGTTTGCACATTTGAGAAGACAGCCACCTCTTCTGGCCTTTGCAGGTGTTCTTGGGAGGAACAGATTTTCACTATTAGGTCAAGCTTTTGGTTCTGGATGGGCCTACTGGCAACGACCCCAGGCAGGTAGAGCTTGCTTTTAAGTTCTTTGGATTTTGTTCCTACATTCAATGTGGTTGCTGGTTGGGCTCCCAACCTCATGAGAACACAGGAGCAGATGCTGACTATGTGCTGTAAATGCCTCTGAGAAGGTTGGAATACAGAGTATATTTGCTGGCTTGGTGACACCACTATTTGAATTCTGCATTTGGGCTTGGCAACAGGCCATGCCTCAAGGTTGGGAAGATGCAGTTCTCAGGATGGGAAGAACTAACAGCTATGCTTGGTAGAAATGCCTGGGAGAAATGTCTATGAACACCTCCCTGTTTAGGTGGGCCCTAGCTGAGGCTTTGTGGCTGCGTTATCTGCTATTTGGATTCTGACTGGGGCAGGTCTAGCCCCTTTACTTATCCAAAAGGAGCACATCCCTGGGTGGAGAGGCTATCTAAAGACTGAAGCCAGATTAAATTTCTCACCAGGCTGTGGGGAGTGATCAGCTCAGTTCTTTGTGAGTAGGAAAGGCTACTGGCTAATACTTCTAACCAGGCAACACAACATGCTGGGCTCTGTTTCTAACTGACCACATGTGGCCTAGCTGTGTCATCACCCACTGCATTCTGAGGAGATGGGACTAGAATGGGTTTCCTGGGAAACATCTTGGAATGCTAGAGAAGCTGATTGTCCCTTTCTGTTTCTCTTTTCCAACAGTAGAAACCATGTATCACTGTACCAGCTTGGAAGAAGGGGAAGGCAATGCAATCAAAGTGAGATGATTCCTTTTACCATTCTAATATACTTTTTATTCAGTTCTGTGGTCCCCATGGGTATCAGTCTTATTTTTAGCCCTTTGAGTTTTTTAATAGGTGTTCTGATATGCAGGTAGTTAATAGTGGAACTTTCTGTGGGCAGGAGTAAACACTATGAACTCCTATTCCAACTTCATGCTGATGTCAGTCTCTTAGGCAAAAACTTTAAGAGATTCTCAGAGAACTAAAGGAAGATGTGGAGAAAGTAAAAATAATGTATGAACAGAATAGAAATATCAGTAGAGATAGAAAACCTAGAAAATATAACCCAAAGAAAATATGGAGCTACAACAATTAAAATTTAAAATTCACTGGATTCAAAGACAAATTTGAGCAGGAAGGGAAAAAGGAATCAGTGAATTCAAAGGTAAGACAACTTAAGTTATCAAGTGTGAGAAACATACAGTTAAAAATTTTGAGGAGAAAGAACAGAGCCAAAGAGACCTGTCAAGCAGACCAGTGTATGCATTGTGGAAATCCCACAAGGGTAGGAGAGAAAGAATGGAGAAGAGAGAATAGAACACACCCAATCTTAGTGAAAGATGTAAATGTAAAAATCTAAAAACTCAATGAGCTCCAAGGAAGATAAACTCGAAGAGACTCACTTGAAGACATATTGCAATCAAACTTTTGAAAGACAAAGAGAATCTTAAAGTAGCAATATAGAAGCAGCCCATCACACTCAAGGGATTCTCAGTAAGAAACTATCAGCAAGTTTCTTGTCAGAAATTTTCTAGGCCAGAGGTAGTGGGCTGATACACTTAAACTACTAAAAGAAAATCTGCCAATCAAGAATGTTGCATCTGGCAAAACTGTCCTGGAAAAGTAAGAAAGAAATTGGTATTCTCAGACAAAATCTAAGGGAGTCTGTTACCATAAACCTGTCCTGCAAAAAAGGTTCAACTGAGCCTTGCAGGGATCAATGAAGGGACACTAAACAGTCCCTTAAAGCCAAATGAAGAAGTACAAATTTCAATTAAGGTATCTGGACAATTATAAAATCTAGCATTATTCTACTAATACTTTACAGATCTACTTTGTGTTTTCACATAATTTAAAAGACTAATATGTTAAAAAATTATTAGTCTAAAATCTAGTATTACTGTTAATTTCATTTGTCACTCCATAGTTTTTATTCCCATATAACTTAGGAAAATAATGCACTGAAATGAATTATTAATTTATGTCTTTGAGCACCCAATATATAAGATATAATTTTGTGACAGTAACTAAAGGACAAGGATGGAGACATAAAAAAAGCAGAGTTTTGTGTGCTATTGAAATTAAGCTGATATAAGTTTATATTAGAGGGTTGGTGCTCCATGATACCTAATTTCAGGCCTGTTTGTAGCCACATAGAGGATTGATATAGAATACACACAAAAGGAAATAGAAAGGAATTTGAACATTGCACTACGAAAATCAAAAAAGAACATAGTAATACTAATAAAAAATAGGGAGAAAAGCCTACAAGGTATGTAGAAAATGAAAAGCAAAATCTTAGAAGTTAGCTCATCCTTATCAGTATTACTTTAAATATAAGTAGATAAAACTCTTAAATCAAAACAGACAATGGCAGAATAAATAAAAACACATGTTCCAACTATATGCCATCTACAAATGACCCACTTTTAGATCCACGTATGAAAGTGGATTGAAAGTAAAAAACATTAAAAAGATATTCCACTCGAATCATAACCAAAAGAAAGCTAGGATGGCTGTGCTAGTATCAGAGAAAATAAAGTTCGGATCAAAAAGTTAGTAAGGAATAAAATGGACATTATTAATGAAAGATTTAATACAATAAGAAGATAAAGCAACTATAAATATTAATGCAACTAATAAAGATTGCCTAAAATATTAATAAAAATCAGAAAAAGACTTCAATACCTCACATCCAACAGTGGATAGAACAACCATATAGAATTTAAGAAAAGAAATTGAGGACTTAAAAACCACAATAAACAAAGTAGATCAAGCAGATATACGCAGAATTGTGTACCCTACAACAACATTCTTCTCAACTGCACATGGGACATTGTCCAGAATGGACAATATTTTAGGTCACAGACATCAATTTTCTCTGGTTACAATGGGATTGAGTTAGAAATCTATAACATAAGTAAAACTGAAAAATTTGTAAGCTTGTGGAAATTAAATAACACAAATGAACAATGGATCATAACAGAAATCACAAGGAAAATTGTAAAATAAAGAAAAATGAACACACACCATACAAAGCTTAGGGGCATAGGGAAAGCAGTGCTAGGGAGCTATAAACATTTACAGTAAGAAAGATAGCAAGTCCACCACCTAACTTTACAACATAAGGAACAAGAAAAAGAGCAAAATGTACCCAAAGCTAGCAAAAAAAAAAAAAAACAATAGTAAAGCTTAGAAAATAGAAAAATAGATAAAACCAATAAAATGCAAAGAATAGATAAACAGCATTTACAAACCTTTATCTAGATATATCCAATGTTTTGAAAAAAAAAAAAAACAGAGAAAACACAAAATACTAAAATTTAAAAGGAAAGTTGAGGCCAAACAAGGTGGCTCATGCCAGTGATCCTGAGACTCAGGGAGGCCAAGGTTGGAGGATTCTTTAAGGTCAGGAGTTCTAGACCAGCCTGAGCATGAGTGAGACCCCATCTCTATCAAAAATTTTTAAAAATTAGCCAAATGTGGTGGCAGGCTCCTACTGGAAGGCTAAGATAGGAGGATCACTTGAACCAGGAGCTGGGGGAGGTTGCTATGAGCTAGGCTAATGGCACTGCACTCTAGCCTACTCAGCAGAGTGAAACTCTGTCTCAAAAAAAAAAAAAAGAGAGGCAACAATACTATTAATTCTACAGAAATAAAAAAGAGTTTTACGTTCTTATTCCCTGGCTCTTAGAATAACTACTGGTACTGAGTTGATAGAATAAATGAGTATACTAAGAGGATGCAAGCAGGTAAAAAGCCAAGATTTATTAGAGTACATCCCAGAGAGGGAATGAGCCTATCTCCATGAGTGGGGAAGACCCTGAGTTTAAAGACGGAGTGTGGAAGTTGTAGTATACTGTCAAAGTTGTTAGAGAGCAGACTTCTCTAATGAGGAACAGCAGCCCCTGGGATTAGGCTCTATCTTTTAATGCTAATACCTAACCATATGTTAAGTGGGGATGGAATATTCATTGTTTTTCTTGGAAAGAGGTGGAGAGTTCTGGGAATAGTGAGTCTTTGGCCCCTTTTTTAATTTATTATTTTTATTTTATTAATTTTATTTATTTTTTTTTAAATTCGAGGTTAATGTGAGGGTACAATCAGGTCATAATATTTGATTTTGTTAGGTGGCGTCCCTTTGGTAGTTGTGTCCCACACCTAAAAGATGTGCTATACATCCCTACATTATGCCTATTGAGTAGGAGTCTTCCCCTTTTTTAACATTGTAAGGCAATTTCTGGAGGTAGTCAGGGCATTTATAAACTGTCATGACATGGGGGAATATGATTTTTACTGTTAGTGAGGGTAGGTCATTTTAGGACACTGCTACTTTGTTTATATACCTTTTTTTGGACTTGATCCTCCCTCCTCTTTGTGGTTTCTCTGACTCTTTCTGTTTGTTCCATCCTTGCAGATCTCCTTTCATAGACCAAACATCTCTTAAGTCCTTGGAAACGCTTGGCTTCTTGGAAGCCTCTCTGGTCAATTTCTTCCCCTCATTGTAGAAAAAATCTGCCCTCATATCCTTTCCCTCCTCATTCCTACTTAACAATTGTATGCTAGAAAATTTAATAAGCTAAGTGAAATGGGTGGTACCTACAAACACAAAACCTGCCAATATTAAATCCTAAAGAATTAGAAAGTTTCAATAGATCTAAAATTAGTAAGACAATTGCATAAGTAATCAAAATATTCTGACAATGAAAATCCCTGCACTGGTGATTTCTATCAAACATTTAAAAAAAAACTATTATGATAGTATCAAGAAGGCTGATTGGACATAGGTACAATATGGCCTACTCTATGTAGTGAGCAGATTCTGACACTCTGGACAAACTGTCTAGGAGAGAACACTAGGATTCACCAAAGTAGTAATGGGAAGCACCAAAAGTGGTTAAGGAAAGGGTTCAGGACAATTTGCCCAGCAGAGGGTTGGCTACAGCCAGGAGAAGCTCCTGGATATGGGGACAAAGTAAGAGAGAAACCCCCAGGGCTTCACTATCTGAAATGAGCCTTTACAATCTTGCCCACAAGAGCACCCCCTGACACATGCAGGTCTTGGGCCTAACATAGGGAGATGCTCAGAGATTATGCAGAGACATTGTCCAGAAAGGGAACTCACACAGAGTCCCATAGGCATCTGAAGCTCATCAGCTTGAATTGGGCACTATTCAGAAAGCCAAGATACTGGGTGAGTACTGGCCCCCAGCAACCACTATGTGACTCTGAGGAGGGATAGAAGAGCCCAGGTGCTCTCACTCACCCCTGGGAAGTCCTCACCATCCTGCTGCGGGCTGCAAGTGAGACTGAGACATGTACAAACAGCAGTTTCCCACAATTTCTTGGACATGTTCCCTCCCTGGGCAGGACCCCACTCTTTCTGGTCCCAAGTCCAAGGCATCATTTTGTGAATCTGAAGCTGGGTAGCTCATCCCTTAGGCCACAGCCCCCACCCATCTGGGGAAGCACAGGGAACCCAGACTTTCTGGCATGCATCTGGGATGGTGTCTACCATCTACCATCATGTAGCAGCCTACTATGGGACTGAGTTTCAAGCAAATTACACTCTCCAGTGTTTCTTGCTGACACAGCTTGGTTGAAAAGTGTATCTAGCTACAGACCCAAGGTGCCATTTGGGGAGACTAAAGAGAGGCAGCACCCTGCTCTCAGGCCGAATTTGGGCTGACTCAGCCCCACCCAGCTAAGGTGGGACAAGAGAGGACAACTTGTCCTACAAATGTCTAGGACAACTCCCACCACTACACTGCTTCAGATTGCAGTGAGACCAAGCCACAAGCAGACAGCACAGACAGCACTCCCCTCAGCATCTTGCCCATGCTGTTTGCCTGGCAAGAGCCTCACCCTCTCTGGTCACAGGGCCAAGATACAAGATACCATTTTGGGAGTTCAAAGCTGGGTACCCTGGGAGACATGGAGATGAGGACCTTTCCTCCTCTAGTCACTTAATGCTGTGGACCTACAATGCTTCTGCTCTTAAGCACAAGCTTTGGTGTGGGTGATCTATGGGACAATCAGTTCTAGGTTTGCATGGGGGATACTTCCCCAATAGTATACAGCTCACTACACCCAGGTTCTGCACAGAGGGTGCAGCTCATATCATTCTTTTTTTCATGGATAGACAGTATTTTTACAGTAGTTTCAACACATGGATCTCACTCCCTGGGTCTGTACATTGGTCTATCCACATGCAATACTTCCTAAAATATACTTGGACTGCAGTAACTTGGGGGAACCAGTGGGTCTCCCAGAGCTTGGGCAGTGAGGGAAGGGATGTTCCTACCTGAGAAGAGAGTGCAGCACACCAGAGGCCCCTTCAGACAAAGGAGACCAGTATACCAGCTCCCTGCCATTCAGAGCCTTCTCCTGCACTCTGCCTCTGTACACTGCTGCCAAAAAAGTTGTGCTGTTTCTATTTGGGACCAGTGAGGTTCCACAGGGGAATATTAAGCCAGGGCATGTGGGATCAGCTGCCCCATAGAGCCCCTATAACATCCAGGATTCCACAGAGCTTAAGACTAACTCCTTTCCCTTGAAAAAGTCTCAGTAAGTGCTTTCATGTTCCCCTACCTATCTCTTCTGGGAGGAGCCTTCAAAAATGGAGACAAGTCACTGGCACAATCACACTGCCCCCACCAGTATGTTTCAGCCATAGCACATAGTGAGTTGCCTCCCACTCTGCTGCCTCCCATTCATGCCTCCCACATGGTAGGTTGCCTCCACCACCTCTGCTGCAACTGGGTCAGGGCAGGAGCTAGAAATCTGGGCATTTTGTTCCCCCAAATTCCAAAGACCACTGCCACTGCCAACAGAAGGAGGTTAGAATAGTATGTATCCCACAGCTGCTTATGTCAATTAAACTTTTAAACAGGTGTATGCCCTTCCTGTTGTGGGCTTCTGGTTCATCCACCCTCCTCCTCCCAGAACATGAGATCACCTTACTCCACCTATCACAGCCAGCACTCAAATTCAGGAAGACTTAAGGGCAAGATTTCCAGCTCAGTCTCAGATTGGCCTTCCAGAACTCAAGCATGCCCTCCAGGCGGCTAGGAATTACCTAAATTAGTCCACCACCACTGGCACCTGAACACTTTCCCAAGTCTATGGTCCAGTTGACCCAATTGCTACCAACACCACAGCAAGCACCTAGATGCATGAGCTGAAAGGGAGTGTACCTCTACTTGTCAACATTGAGCAGTGAAGTTTCCAGCAAAGGAAAACAGGTGACCCACAAGGCTATCTGTTTTGAGCTGAAGGATGAAGTTCAAGATGTGAAGGAAACAGCATAAGAACTCTGGCAATATGAGAAAAGAGGATATCTTGACATAGTCAATGGATTACACTAACTCTCTAGCCTAGCAATGGACTCCAACCAAAATGAATTTTTGAAATATCATATATGGAATTCAAATATGGGTAACAAGCAAACCTAATAGGATCAATGAGAAAATTGAAAACCAAGACAAAGAAACAAAAAAATCAGGGCATGAACAAAAATTTCACTAAAGACACAATTAAAAAATAATATAATTTCAGGGAATGAAAGAGTAATTTAGGGAATTTCAAAATACAGTGGAATGTACTGATATTAACAACAGACTAAATTAAGCACAAGAAAAATTTTGAGAGCTTGAAGACCAGGTTTTCTAATTAACCCCATCAGTCAAAAATGTATAAAAAAGAATCAAAAGAAATGAACAAAAACTTAAAAATATTTGGATTATGCCCAAATGTTAAAATCATAGATATCCCTGAAGCAGAAGAAGGAAAAGAAAAAAGTGTGGAAAACCTATCTGAGGGAATAATAGAGGAAAACTTCTCAGGTCTTGTTAGAGATGTAAATATCCAGATATAACACGGTCAACAAATTCCTGGAAGGTTCATTATTATTAGCACGTCACCAAGACACATAGTCAGCAGTCTGACCAATGTCAAAGTGAAGGAGAAAATCCTAGATAATGGCACACTTCTCAACAGAAACCTTATAAGTTACAAGTCTAATAAACTTTATAACCCACAAGTCTATAACCCACAGACTTATAACCCACAGACTTCTCAACAGAAACCTTATAAGCCACAAGTCTGACAAACCTTATAACCTACAAGGAGTGTGGTCCTACCTTTAGGCTTCTTAAACAAAATAACTGTCAGCTAAGAATGTGTATACTGCAAAGCTACATTTCATAAATTAAGGAGAAATAAAATTATTCTCAGGCAAGCAAAACACTAAGAGAATTTTTCACCACTAGATACACTTTACAGAAAATATTCATAAGTATTCTAAACACCTAAAAGAATGGTTAATACTTACCAGTATAAAAATGCTTACAAGCAAAACACAGCTCTTGTAAATCAATAACACAGAGAAGAATATAGGCAAGTAAGAACAATCAACAGGTTGACTGGAACAGCATCTCCTTATCAATATTAACATTAAATTTAAACAGACTAAATTCCCCACATAAAAGATATAGATTGACATAAAAATAATAATAAAAGATATAGATTGGATAAAAATGATAATCCAAATACCTGCTGTTCCAAGAAACCTTAAATGGGTTAAATACTCACAGAGTCACAGGGGCTAATGGCAGAAAGATGTAAAAAAAAAAATGTTCCACACAAGTAGAAACCAAAATTGAGTAGAAATAGCTATTGTCATATCAGATAAAACAGACTTTAAGTCAACAACATTAGAAAAAGACAAAGTTGGTCATTATATAATGATAAAGGGATCAATTCTACAAGAACATACAGCAATCCTGAAAGTACATGTACGTGAGACAGGAGCTCTCAGATTCATAAAACTAGTACCATTAGAACTAAGAAGTGAAATAAACATCACCATAATAATACTGGGGATTTCAACATTGTACTGACTGGAGTAGACAGATCATCAAACCAGAAAATCAACAAGGAAACACTGGACTCAGTTAGGGTTCTAGAAAAAAAGTGGACCTAATGGACATTCACAGAACTTTCTACCCCCCAACTTCAGAATATACAATCTTCTTATCAGCACATTGAACATTTTCCAAGATAGAGGAAATAGTAGGTCATGAAATAAATCTCAGCAAATTAAAAAAATTTAAAATCATACCATGTATGTTCTCAGACCATAGTAGAATAAAACTAGAGATCAATTTCAAGAGGAACTTTCAAAACTGCAACAAATGCATGGACATTAACATGCTGATGATCTTTGGGTCAATGACAAATTCAAGATAGAAATTAAAAATGTTTTGAATTGAATGAAAAATGGCATCACAAGCTACCAAAACCTCAGGGATACAATAAATATAGTGCTAAGAGAAAGGTAATAGCCTAAATGCACAGATAAAAAAGATCACAAATCAATAACCCAATATCATAACTCATAGAACCAAACCTAAAGCTAGCAGAAGACAAGCTAAAGTGTCTCATGCCTATAATCCCAGCACTTTGGGAGGCTGGACTGGGAGGATTACTTGAGGCCAGGAGTTTGAGACCAGTCTGAAAAACACAGTGAGACTTTCATCTTTCCAATTTTTTTCTTTAAATTAGCCAGATGTGGTGATATGCACCTCTAGTCCAACCTACTCCAGAGACTGAGGCAGGAAGACTGCTTGAGACCAAGAGTTAGAGCTTACAATAAGGTATGTTGACTTCACTATACTCTAGTCCAGGGGACAGAGCAAGAAATAACAAAGAGAAATAAATAACAAGGAAAAAATACAACACAAAGGATCAATAAAATGAAAAGTTTCTTCTGTGAAAAGATAAAACCAATAGATCACTAAGATAGAATAACCAAGAAAAGGAGAGAGGATTCATATAAACTCAATCAGAAATGAAAAAGGACACAGTACAACTGATACCATAGAAATACAAAAGATCTTCCCAGACTATTGTGAATACCACTTAACACACAAAGTAGAAAATATAGAGGAGATGGAGAAATTTTTGGAAACAAATGATCTCTCAAGCTTGACTCAGGAAGAAAGAGAAACATTGGATGGACCAATAATGAATAGTAAGACAGAGTCAGTAATAAGTCTCCCAATAAATAGAAAGCTAAGCCAGATGGATTAAGCCAAATTCTACCAGATCAACAAAAAATAGCTGGTACTTATACTATTGAAATTTTACAATAACATCAAGAATGAGGGAATCCTCTGTAACTCATTCAACAAAGCCAGTATCACCCTGATACCAAAGCTAGCAAAGGATATAGAAGAAAGAGAGAGACGAAAGAGAGAGAGAGAGAGAGAGAGAGAGAGAGAGAGAGAGAGAGAGAACGCGCGCGAGTGTGAGAGCGTGCGCACAGGGAGGGAGGAAGAAAAAGAAAGAAAGAGAAAGGGAGGGAGGAAAGAAAAGAAAAGAAAGAAAGAAAGACAAATAACCTTTGTGAACATAGATGCAAAAATCCTGAACAAAATAAATGAAAGGAAAGAAAGGAAAGAAGGAAGGAAGGAAAGAAGGAAGGAGGGAAGGAAGGAAGGAGGGAGGCAAGGAAGGAGGGAGGAAGGGAAGGAAGGAAAGAAGGAAGGAAGGAGAAAGAAAGAGAGCGAGAGAGAAAGAAAGGAGGGAGAGAGGGAAGAAAAAAAAGAAAAAAGAAAAGAAAAGAAAAGAGATATCTCTTGTAGACATAGATGCAAAAATCCTGAATAAAATACTAGCAAAGTGAGTCCAGCAGGACATTAAGAAGACACTCACCATGATAAGTGGGTTTTACTCTAGATATGCAAGGATGGTTCAACATATACAAGTCAATAAATGTTATTCGTCACCTAAACAGAACTAAAAACAAAAACCATGTGATCATCTCAATAGATGCAGAGAAAGCATTCAATAATATCCAGCACCTCTTAATAAAAATCTTTCTCAAACCTGGCATAGAAGGAACATACCTCAAAATAATAAAACCCATATATAACAAGCCCACAGCCAACATCATACTGTGTGGAGAAGAGTTGAAAGTATTCCCCTTAAGAAATGGAATGAGGCAAATAAGTCCACTTTCACTATTTCTGTTCAACATAGTATGAGAAGTAAGATGATTCCTCCTAGCCAAAGCAGTCAGGTAAGCATAAAGGGTATCCTCATATCAGAAAAGAGGAGGGGGAAAAGTCCCTTTTTGCAGAAGACATGATTATACTTAAAAACCCCTAAAAACTCCTATCCCAGACTCTTAAAAATTGATACAGAAATTTAGTAAAGTCTTAGGGTACAAAATAATGTATAAAAATCAGTAGCCTTTCTAGATACTAACAACAACCAAGCACTTAATCTCATTTACAATAGCAGCAAAAAATATATACAATACTATGGAATATACTTAAGGTATAAGATCTCTATGAAGATAAATATAAACACTGATGGAAAAATTATAGATGACACAAGCAAATGAAAAACATTCCATACTCAAGGACTAGAAGAATCAATACTCTTAAAACATCCATCGTGCCCAAAGTAATCTACAGGTTCACTGCAACTCCTATCAAAATATCAATGACATTTTTCACAGAATTAAAAAAATTACTTATGGAATAAAAATATTCAAAACAACACTAAGCAAAAAGAATAATCTGGAGGCATCACATACCCTGAATTCAAACTGCACCATAAGGCGGTTGTAACCAAGACAGCATGGTACTGATTTCAATGTAGAGAAAGGGAATAGAATAGAGAAGCCAAGACTCTTCAGCAAAGGCACACACTGGGAAAAGGACACTGCCTTCAATAAATGGTGCTAGGAAATTAGATGATCTAATGTAGAAGAATGAAATCAGATCTCTAACTGTTACCATATACAAAAATTCACTCAAGATGAATTAAAGATTTAAATGTAAGACCCAAAACCAGAAAAATGTTAGAAGCATACCAAGGAACAATCATCCTCAGCACTGGCCTTAGTAAAGAATTTATGATTAAGACCTGGAAACAAATACAAAAAAATAAGACAACCCAAAAATAAATAAATGGGATTTAATTTCAAATCTTCAGCAGAGCAAAAGATACAAACAACAAAGTATATAGAAACCTACTTAATGGGGGAAAATATTCTTTTTCTTTCATTCTTTTTTTCTTTTAGACAGAGTCTTACTCTATCTCCCTAGATAGAGTACCCTGGCATCACAGCTTACAGGAACCTCAAACTCTTGGGCGCAAGTGATCCTCTTTCCTCAGCCTGCTGAGTAGCTGGGACTACAGGCTAGAGCCACTATGCCTGGCTAGTTTTTCTATTTTTTCTTTTTTCTTTTTGACTTTGCTGATCTGTGGTATAGTTTTTCTATTTTTAGTAGAGATGGGGTCTTGCTCTTGCTCAGGCTGGTCCTGAACTCCTTAGCTCAAGTAATACACCCGCCTCAGCCTCCCAGAGTGCTAGAATTACAGGCATGAGCCACCAGGTCTAACCAGGAGAAAATATGGAAAGGCCAAAGGAACTCAAAGAAATCAGGAAAAAACAAAAACAACCCCTACAAAACAAATAACCTCATTAAAAGGTGGACAAAGACAAGAATAGATATTTTTTTCAAAAGAGAAACAATTGGTCAACAAACTTATGAAAAAATATTCAAACACTAATAATTAGAGAAATGCAAATTAAAACTATGAGATTCCATCTTACCATTTTCAGAGTGGCCTTTATCAAAAAGTCCAAAACGATGGCTGCTGTGGTGAAAAGGAAACGCTCCATTCATTGTTGGCAGGAATATAAAACGTTTCAGATGCTATGACAAATTGTATGGCAGTTCCATAAAAAATTAAAAATAGTTTTACCATATAACCTGGAAATTCTATCAGAATATTTACCCAGAAGAATGAAGCCATGGTCTCAGAGATATTTCCAGACTTATTTTAAATAACAAGATCATTTCAAATAACTAACATATGGAAGTGTCTCCAGTATCGATTCATGGATTATGGATGAGTAAAATGTGACTTATATAAATGGTAGAATGTTATTCAGCCTTAAAAAGAAGGAAATTCGTAGATACTCTCGTCATGTCCCCGTAGCAACCTTGCAAGTATTACTAGTGGCTTTTAACTTGAAAAGTCGCTCCCTAGTTTTTGCATCCCCCAGCACCTTCCAGATTGGGTTGGGTATGCTGAGTGTGCATCAGACATTTTCTGAAACTAATTCCTAAGAAATATACCATTTATTTTGTTAATTTTCCCCAATATATGTTTTTATTAATTTTTTTCCTTAAGCCCTAGAAAATTATAGGCTTTTTATAAGTGAAAATATTCCATTTTATGTCTAGACAGGAGTGTTATTCTTTGTACCTGCTTACAAACAATTAAAACAAGAATGTTAATTGCCTCATAATATTTATTCATGTCACACTTTTTGAATAAAAGTAGTATTAATATATCTATTGTAAAAAAAAAATAAGGGAATTCTGACATATGCTATGATGTGACTGGATCTTGAAGACATTAGGCTCAGTGAAGTCACCGACAAAAAGACAAATAAATGCTCTGAGGGGCAGCACCTGTAGCTCAAAGGGGTAGGGTGCCGGCCCCATATGCCAGAGATGGTGGGTTCAAACCCAGCCCCAGCAAAAAAAAAAAAAAATGCAAAAAAAACAAAAGACAAATGCTGTTATTATTCCACTTACCTTAGAGTAGTCAAAATCATAGAGACAGAAAACAGGATGGTGGTTGTCAGGGGCTGGGGCAGGGAGGGATGAGAAGTTATTGCTTAAGCTTCAGTTTCTAAGATGAAAAGGGTTATAGAGATGGATGTTGGTGGTAGTTGCTCCATTGTGACTGTGTACTGAACCATACACTTAAAGATGGGTAAGACGGTACATTTATGTTATGTGCATTTTGCCAAAATAAAAAAAAAGGACCATTGAGAAACCATTGCAGCTGAACAGAAGGTGAAGGCCAATAACAGTCCCAGTGTTACTGTCATTAAAATGATTTGAAGATGAAGTTTTTTGAAAAGTACAATTGACTGACCTGTTTTGAAAGTCGTTTATAGTCCAAGAAATCAAATGATCCAATCAACACAAAAGTGTTTCTATTTGACCAGTTCAGTCAAGGGAGAGGGAAAGAAGTTCGACTCACAGTAACTATACAAATACATTTAGTCCATACTGAAAAGGACTTTCTAAGTACTTGAGTCCTTGTGCCTAACAAAGATCTTACATTAAATTCATTCGTGTCATTAAAAAATTGATGCATAGACCTTTCACCACACACTTAGATCATTTGAACATCACTGACAGTGATGGGAAGAAAAAGCCCCAGCACTATCACAGGGGATTGTTTTTAATGAGCTTTTCATTTCAGCCGGGCACCTGGCTCCAATGCCTGCTTCACATGCAGGCAACACATTGCTTATTGCTCAACAGAAGATCGGCCCCTTGCAAAGCAATGTGTTCCATATGCTGTTGGTTTCCCTTATTACAGAATACCTCACCCAGGAGAGGAGAGACGTGATTTTATTCTTTCTTATAGAAATGGTGCTGACCAGGAGCTGCTGTTGGATTTAACGGCCTTTATAAATTAATTGTGGTAAGAGTTAAACAGTACAGTTTGGAGCTCCGAAATACTAAAGGAACTCAGAAGCTTGTTTTATTACAATATTCACTTTTCTAATCTCTTGCAGAATCTAACGGGGAGTGTTACATTTAGCAACCCTCCTGACAATCTTCAAGAGGAAGATGGCTAACTGGAGCCCTCCGATGACTGTGCTGTCTGTCTTTCCATTGGGCTCTCTAGCTTCCGTGGTCTCATTGTCACAGTTTTCCCAGGAGACTGGAAATGACATTGCACGAATGTTTTCTCTTTCCAGGGCTCATCAAACAAATGCATGTATTTGGCAACTACACTGTTCTCCTTACCACTTGACTTCATCAGTTAAAGACCCCCTGCTCTGCATTCTGACTGGGTAGCATCAGTGAGCATGGGATAAATTACAAAAGACAGCTGGCAATTACTAGATACTTCCAGGAATCAGTGGTCAAATGCTTCATTTCATCCTAAGGATTTCTGATGTGCTTTAGAACAGGTGGCTAACTTTAAGAATAGATGACCTTATTTGGGATTAGTACATCTCAGCACTCATTGGGAGAAAAAAAATCTACTTATTACTCAAAATGCATCAAACTGGGCTCAGCACCTGTAGCTCAGGGGCTAGGGCCAGCCATATACACTGGAGCTTGTTGGTCTGAATCCAGCTCGAGCCTGGCAAACAACAATGGCAACTACAACCAAAAAATAGCTGGATGTTGTGGCAGGCACATGTAGTCCCAGCTACGTGGGAGGCTGAGGCAAGAGAATTGGTTAAACCCAAAGACTGAGGTTGCTGTGAGTTGTAACTCTGTGGCACTCTACTCAGGGTGACAGCTTGAGACTCTGTCTCAAAAAAAAAAAAAATGCATCAAACTGAAATCACAAGCTATAATATAATTGAAAAGTTTGCATTTCTAACATTTCCACTGCCTTTAAGTTTTTCTTCACTCATGTTAATGATCTTTCTGAAATATTAATAAGTTAATATGTATTAATATTTGATATCAACTAAATTAATTTCATGCTAATAATTATCACTTTATTCATATCTAAGAAAGATTGTCAAAACCAGAGATCGTCAAAACAAGGCCCAATATTACTGGGCCATCTTCTCTCACGAAACTTTGGTTGATCACATTTACTCCTAGAATTTCAAATTTCTGAATACTTAAAATCTTTTACTTTAAAAGACAAGTTATCCCCTTAACTTCAGACCATCTGCTGAACACATGCATATCCCTGCCAATTGTGAGGATCAGAATGAAGTGTTCTACAACTTGGAGCGGAAGGTTTCAGCTGGGAGTCATTCCAGAAGTCTAGAGAGAGACCAGCAGCACTAGACCCAGAGTAATAGCATTAAGGAGGGGGAGGTGGGCGTGGAAGAAACATCCCTAAGATTGAAGCCTCAGGACTTGAAAACTAGGATGTTGGAAAAATAGAGTTGCTGGGTGTAGAAAACATGGGAGAGAAGAAGGTACAATAACACAGAAGAGATAATGTGAATGGTTTTAGAACTGATGATTGGCAGGTCTCGAGAACCTCCAGGTAAAGACAGGGTGAGACTATAGCAGCCTAAAATCTAGGTGAGAATTTGAGGTCCTGGTCATGAATGATACTACCTGGGAAGACATGTGGAAACATAATGAGCAGAAAACAACACAGGAGCCCGCGGTTCATCCTTGTTTCGTAGTCATCACCGAATTGGTTTTCACTAGGATTCGATTATCTATGTATTTCAAAGTATCACAGTTTTACATATGATTAAGAAAATGGATAACAGCAATTTAACCGTCACGAGTATCATAACATAAAAATAGCTTATGTCAAAACTAAATGTGGCACTTTTTCTTGTATAGTCATAAAAATGGCTTTGCAAGAAAACAAAGCAGTATATTGACATGTTTTAATTGCTGGAAGGTGTTTGACAGGGAGACATGAGATCACAATTACCTAGTTTGGAATTTTACCAAGCCACTAAAATTAACCCTCCTCTTATATCCATGGATTAAAAAAAATTCATTAGTACCAGCAGGGGAGAAAGCAGCAGGCTAATTTAGGCATTTGCAGTATCACTGCCAATGGACTCCTCTCCACTACCTACGGAGAGGCAAGGCCATGAGTTAAGTTAAATGCAGAGGCAGCTGCCTAAAAGGTCTGAGTGTATTTTTGTTCAGGCATGTCATGATGTTTTTCTAATGCTGAGTTTCTCTGATGAGTAAAGAGATGTGGGTCTCCCAATAGCATTAGCTTCACTTCTTCTGTAAAATCATTAAGAGGAGCCCTGCCGCCTGTGACAGCGCATCACTGCCTGGAACAAATAGGCCCATTCAGGGTGCTGGAAGCAATCAGCAATTGTCTCCTAACCATAATTCCACGCGTTACCCACTTTCCTCTGAGAATTACCTTCTATAGTGAGAAAAATAAGTGAGATTTAAAAGGCATGATAGTTTTATCTAGAGTCAGCATAGACCTGGGATTATTAATATCAAAATTCATGAACTTTGCCAAAGAAAAGTTTGACACTTCTTTTGAAAACACAGAATTTGCAAATACTCTAGGTAATTTACTTCGATGTTGTGCTTCTCTCGGAGCTGTAGGTTCAGTGCCTTGCATGTTTTCTCAAGTTGACCTGGCCTTCCTGTTTACTAGTCTGATTTCTTATATACACTTCTGATATTGAACATAGCAACTTATTATAATGAATTGTCTCCTTTCACTTTTCCCCTCTGGACTGTGGAGCAGTTTAAGGAAGGGATTATTCTCTTTCTCTTCTTTTGGTTTCCCAGAATACAGAATATGTCCATGCTATGCTATATTAAATTAACAATGGGACATTTTCTTCTCTTTTTAATGTTTCAGAAATGTAAGTGAAATATAGCTAAAGGATGTCAGGTTTTATTATCTGTGTAGAAATATTCGTACTTAATTGAATTTTAGACATAACTGAGCTAGTTTTGCAACAGAAAATTGCCTACATAAAAGAACTTCCAACTGAAGTACTTTAAACGGTTTATAGATGTGCTCAGAAGTTGACTCCCTGGGCCACTAAATAGCTGCATCCTCAGTGTGAACTAAGGACATTTTTCTACACAGGTAAAGACACGAGAATGGTTGAAATGTACCTTTTTTGTGACGTTAAGAGTAAGTCATGATGTTGACCTAAAATATTTTCTTATGAAAAGGAAAACATGTATGACAATTAAATTATATTGTCAGATAATATGTGAATAGAGAAAAACTTTAAAAATATTTTTGCTTTCTATATTAGCAAAAAAGCTACCATGACCTTAGCAGGCATCAAGTTCAGGCATAACATTGGGGGGTAACTGTCTTGCAGGCATAATATTTTATTAATTATTCACTTTCATGAAATCAGTTACACATGAGTTGTTCAAACAACCATAGATTGAGCTGTAATGTTAGGATAATGGCTGAACAGCAGATACAGAGATGTTATTTCAAGCTAAGTATCAAGAAAGGCAGGGAACATGAGCAAGGCTGTTCTCCAGGTGACCTTGGACTGACCCAGTTCTCTGCCCTTTTCTCTCTTGAAGTTCTCAAAAATAACTATAGAATGTGCTGGCAAGCAGCTTCCTGAGGGAAGAAGGAACTGACTGGAACAGCCCACGCTCTATTCCTGCCCCCATTGGAACAGGAAATCCTTCAACAGTTTAGCCCCTGGGGTATAAATTCCGGGCAGACTGCCTTCCAGGGTCCCTCTCACGCAGCACAGGGGCACACGTAGCTGAGCTTCCAGATACCTTGGGCAGCTTTCCTGAGCGTTAGATGTGCGGCTCACCTTGAATCCTAGGTCTCTACTGTCCTTTTCTGCCTATCTGGGAATGGTAAAGTTAGTTACTTCACTGAAGTTGTATGAGTATGCTTTCTCACCAGATTCATGCAAATGATAGAAGTTGAAGCTCAAAGTGCCCCTGACTGACGTGTGTGGACTCTGTCTTCTGGTGATTGGCACAGGGATGGTCTTGCTGTTCTCTGTGCAGTGGTAGTCCTGCCCTGGGGCTCGTAACCAGTTCACAGAGAACCTGCTTCATGATGTGGTGGAGGGGAAGCTGAAGGTGAAGCGTATGGGTCAGAGGAGATCACAGTCAACCACAGGGCAAGTATCTGGGAAACTAGCGCCAGTCTGCAATTTCCAGAGGCAAGGACCCAATTATAGATAGGAAGTTCAGAGATTTAACTCAGAGGTCAGGGAGCTTGTCAGTTGTGACCAGTTGTCAGGAAGAAGAGGAAGGTCTAGGAATAAATCATTTGCCTGGAGTAAATAGCAAGGTCAGAGGAGGCATGAGGTCCAGAATTCAGACCCAAAAAGCATGACTTAAGAAACCAATTCTCAAGTCTGTTGGTATAACCCAAAGGCGTTTTGACCTAAACGTTCTTAATGCTTTCTCCATGCCTTCTGTCTGGACAGAGGGAAGACTCAACTAGAGATAGCTTCAGGGCCATTCTGACAGCCTTCTATTTATTTAATATGGTTCATCTTCAGCTTCTTTCTGAAACACTCATTTCCCTCATCTCTCTATGGTAGCCTCATTGGGATACTAGCTTTTCTTTGAAGATATCGAGTGTTCTCAGGGCATTCACATTGGCTGTTGCCTCCACAACTCCTCCCCCATGACATTTCACCATTCACTTTCCCGTGGTCTCTATTCTAGTATTCACTGAGGTCTTTCTTAACAGCCCTCCATAAAATAAAACCAATGCATCAGTTTCCAGCCCTTCCCTATTTCATTTTCATTCTTTTTTTTTTTTTTTTTTTTGAGACGGAGCCTCAAGCCATCCCCCTGGGTAGAGTGCCATGGCATCACACTCACAGCAACCTCCAACTCCTAGGCTCAAGCGAGTCTCCTACCTCAGCCTCCCAAGTAGCTGGGACTACAGGAGCCCGCCACAACGCCTGGCCATTTTTTTGTTGCAGCCATCATTGTTTGGCGGGCCCGGGCTGGGGATTCAAACCCGCCACCTTAGGTGTATGTGGCTGGCGCCTTAGCCTCTTGAGCCACAGGCGCCGAGCCTTCATTTTCATTCTTAAGTCCTATCCCTATACTATCGCTTGACACCTTATATTCACAAATTGCTTATTTGTGACCAGGATATAAGTTCTATATGGGTAGAGAATTTGTTTATTCCCCATCTTATCCCCATAACCTAGAAAGAAGGATAGCACATAATATTTACTTAAGGAATAAACAAATGAAAATATTAAGTGCCAGTTACAGTCAGCTGGAAATGTGATAAATAGGGAAGACAAGAGTCACAGAAAGTGAAGAGGATTCTGAGTATAACTAGGGTGACTGTATGTCCTAACTTTATAAGACTAGTTTTGTTGTACAATTATAGTTCTAATAAATTATTGATAGTGCCCCTGCTTACCCTCACATTATTCTGGTTTGGATAATAATTGAAGACCACTTTAAGTATATTGTTTCCAGAAAGCATGTATGAAATAAAAGCAAATAATAGGTGAGTTTTGACTATGTTTTAAAGTGTAAACGCCTGAAGGCTTTTTTTGACTGGTTCTTTTTCCATTGAAACAGCATTTGCCTCCACTGGAGACCAATCTCTAAGGCAATTGCTGCAAATGCAAATGCTTCAGCGGCCACCTAGATAACAGAGATGAGTGGGATAGGAAGATTTGAAGATGTGGGGACATGTGAAGACTATGTGTGAACAGCTAGATTTCTATGTGCCATCTACTGGGGCAGCTACTATGCATCCATAGCAGATTGTGTTGCCATGTTCAAATACAACTGCAATAGCACCATCTATTTTTTTGAGGCAGTCTCACTCTCTTGCCCAGGCTAGAGTGCCATGGCATCAGCCTAGCTCACAGCAAACACAGATTCCTGGGTTCAATGGATCTTCCTGCTTCAGCCTCCCTAGCTGATGGAACTATAGGTGACTGACATGACATGTGGTTATTTTTCCTGCTTTTAGTAGAAACAGGGTCTCACTTTACACAGGCTGGTCTCAAACTCCTGAGCTCAAGTGGTACTCCTGCCTTGGCTCCCCCAGAGTGCTAGGATTATAGGCATGAGCCCATCATCATCATCACACCTGGTCATCATCCTTCCACAATTTAAAGAATTTTAAGTCCAAATTTTTATGTAAAATCTTCAAATTTTTAAATGTTGACAACTAATTCAAGAGTTTTAAAATATCATGCATGCAAAACAAATCACAGCTTCTGTCAAGATGCAGTCTGTGAGCTCAGGTTCAAAATGTGATCTATGAAAAGATCATAGAATGTATTGAAGGTTCACCTCTCATGGCCGTGAATGAAGAACTGGGCTAAGAAGAATTTAAATTGCTTTTTGTTAAGGTTTCAAGATTTATATTTATAGGCAACAGAGACATTTTTACCTCCTTATATAAACCTTGCTCAAATGGGATGAGGATATCAGCATGATATTATTTTGTTTTGGATTTGTTTTGTCGTCAATTTTCAGAAAATTTGGCGAGGGCCTTCTCTGCACATTCAAGGTATGTTGACTAGAAGTAAAAAAATACAAATAAAAAACAGTCTCAAGAGAGAAAACATAGTGGATTTGGAGCATAAAGGAAATGTTAAAGAAAAGAACCAGAAAAGAAGACAATGGATCAAGTTGAAACCACCCTATTGGGAAAAAAAGAAATTATTCAAGTGCCGAGACTTGGAAAAAGTTGGTATTTAAAATAATTATATGGTTCCCTGGTGGGTCATAGATAAAATGGAAAACTAAGTTATGGGAAACAAAGTTGATAAGTTATAAACCCCCATGATGAGACCATTATCGCTCTTGTGCAATATACATTAATCATATTAATGCTGGTAGTTGATCTGAAAGGTAAACAGTGAAGAAAATGTCTTTTTAAAGAACGAGTAAAAGATTCAAACTCCATCAGGTTTCTGGTCTGTCAATATATTGGAACCTCAAAACAATAAAATCAAGACAGAGAACATTTAATTCCTACATTTAGAAAACATCACTGTGTTTTTGTTGACCTTGTGAATGGGAAGAGAACAGTTTTGAACGCAAACTTTGGTGTCTACCCAAATGTATGAAGCTACAGAGAATAGATTCCCAGTGTAATGAGAAAAAGCTGAAAAAAAATAATGAAATTATAATTTTTTCTTAAGTCCATCCAAGAGCTAGTGTCACAAGATACCCAACTGTTCTGAAATCCAAAAAGGGAAAATCACTTCCAAGAATAAAACTGGACCCAAATACCATTTCATCTGTGACTGAGTACAAGGAAGGAGATAACAAAAAGTAAGTTTGTTGTCGCACAGAAGCCCTTCACGGAGGGCTTACCTGGGTGCCCAGAATAGCTACTGGTGCCAAGTGAGAAGGTCAAGAACTGGAGCAAGGCCAGAGAGAGGCCTGCCGGCTGCGTGGAAGGTATCAGACAGCAAGTCCTGCCTACATCTTCTGTATGTGAATAAAAAGCCTTACAGACTGGAGCAGGGAAACAAAGCCATACTCAGGACACACAGGCAAAGGCCTATTGCAACTAGGAGAGAAATAGAAAGTTAGCTCTTCAGTTCTGGAAAAGGTAAGAAACCATCTGCATACAAAATCCTGTTGGGAGCGCCATGTAAAGATCTCCTAATGGAAATGTCATGGAACTCCCAGTAAAGAGGAAACACAAGGAAATGAGGGAAGGAGATACTGAGGAAACCCAACACCAAGACCCAAGCATATTGAAATTACTCTGACCCAGGCTCTGCTAGAATAGGAGAGAAACTTTTCTCCTACTAAAGCATAACCCAGTGTACCAACTAATAGCAGGTTATCACCGAGAGAAAAACAGGAGCAAAGAGTCTCCCTCTCCAGTATTCCGTGATGGCTAAAAGTTGGAAATAGGCAACTAATTCTGAGAGAGATTGCCTATCACTTCAGCCCCCACAAGAGTGCCAGGCCACTAGGAGAGGAATCTGGAGCATTTGATCCCCTGAAAATTATCACAGCAACAGTAAAACTTGGAGCAGCTCAGAAGCCAATATTAATCTTCTGATAAAAAAAGGTGATCAAATCCCCAAGTGTAAATACTGCTTTTCTCAGTCTTAAGTGTCCTGCTTCTTTTTTTTTTTATAAAACCACAACAAACTTTAATATTCGAATCAGTCTAAAACAGAAAAGAATAAGATAGAAACTACATGACTTCAAAATATACAAAACCATAGTAATCATCATGGTACTGGCACCAAAACAGGCAAATAAACAAATGGCACAGAATAGAGTACACAGATATAAATCCATGAATTGGCAGTCACCTCACTTTTGACAAAGGTCCCAAGGACATACATTGGAACAAGGAAGATCACTTTAATAGTACCAGGAAA
>CAUYTI010043827.1:0-16997 GCA_963575145.1 Galago senegalensis | reverse complement strand
CTCCCCCTACTTATACAATAGTGGTCAGTTTCAGCTTAAAGGAAATGGGCAAACAGGAACAGACATCCTGGCGCTTTTGTGGTTAAGTCTGAAGTAAAAATGCCTTTTTAAACTGTGCTTGTGATCAGTAGCAGTTTTGTGTTGATTTGGAGTTTTAATGGCAGTTTTAACATTTTACCTTGTTTCACTTCTTTTTGCTATTTTTAACCTTTACTAAGACAAGTTTATAAGGAGCTCAATAAACATGGGTTTTGCTGTGTGCCTGATAGAGCCTCAGCCCCCCTTTTCATTCCAATCATTTTGTCTAGCCGTGCTTTTCTGTGTGTCACCGAACAAGGGGTGGGACACCTTCATTGTGTAACTGAAATTTACAGTTTACAAGAATTAAAAGAATGCTTTTATTCTTTTATCCAAACCAATGGATCTTTGTAAATTCTTTGTGTAATAAGTAGTTGCTGGGGGAGGAGGGGTTGTGTATAGGTGGGTGGAAACAGATTGATTTGTAGATTAACCTGAGAGACAGGTATGATATTTCACATGGCCTTGAGGCCAGGTCTATTAGCATGTAATAAGGAAGTCAGCAGCCCCTTTTTGATTCATAATCAAATTACTCAGGTTTTATGTAGATAGAGGATAGGCCTCCTTCAGTGTTTCCTGATTATGAATGGCCTATAATGATGAGGTTTTTCTAAGATACTGCCAGGAAGACAATATCCTCTGAGTAGGGTTGTAACACATTTTGGTGGGAATCAGTTTCCCGTGTCAGTGCCAGAGTTAAAAAATAAAATATTTGGGGGTTTTAAGGAAGATTTTGCTGTAAAATTCTTTTTTGACATGGACTTTTCACTCTATCTCATTCTCAAGCTCCTCTTGGTTCCCTTATGGGTACAAGGATCAGGTAAGTGTTCACTTTTTCTCTCAAATGCCTGTGGCTAGAAATCAAGATCAAATAAATACCAAGCGGTAGGGTATTTACTTTGGTAAAGCTAGGTGAACAGGCATTATGTTTAATAACTGTATGCTAATCATGCAATTGGCCAATCATGTAGCTAGCAAATAGATTGATGTGAGCATTACTTTGGAGAGTGACTTAAAAAAAAGAATGAAAGAATGGTTCTATTAGGGCAGAAAGTTCAGTAGATGCTCTGGACCAAGATTAGAATATAAAAGTATAAACTTTATTTTATCCTCTTAAAAGGAGAAAGAGAGTGAGAAAGGAAAGAGTGAGGAAAGAGAGAGAAAAGAGAGTAGGGAGATGGAGTGGCATTCCAAAGAAAGAAGTTAAGAATGCTCCATCTGAGGTCTCGTGGCTACCTGAATTTAAGGGTGGACAAGAGAAAAAGGTAATCACATGCAAATTCACAAGGTATTTGGAATATAAATGCTATATCCATTTTTCCTTAGGAAAGGTGGAAGATAGACTTCTGACAAGGATTTCTGATCCTAAGTTCCGATGTTTATACCTGCACTGTTCCCTTGGAGCTTATCAAAAACCATTTAAGGGTCTAAGAACAAATTCTAAAAGGCAGATTTAGTCCATACGTCTAGATTGTGAAAGAATTTGTATTTCCTTTTGGTCTGGTGGGCACCTCAGTGGTTTGTGGAAAGGGAACTCGACAAGAGGGGCCTGCTAGTAAATCTGCTGGGCAGAGAAAGCAGGCAGAGAAATTGATTTTAGTTCTTGTTGAAAAAGTATGAATTAATAATTTCTCTATCGTTTCCCTCTAAACAATCAAGGACCTTTACAGGTACTGCTTATGAGGCATGCAAAAATAACTGAAACTAGAGGCCAGAAACCAATGAAGGTTGTTTTTTTTTAAATTTGTTTTGTTTTATAGTATTTCCTGTAAACATATTCCTGCAACATATTTACCTTTTCAACTTGAGTTTGTCTCTTTTTGGTCATTAAGAAGTTTTTGATGTTTATGTTGTTAAATAATAATCATTCCTTTGTGGGTTTTTCTATACTTACAAGCTGAGGTACTCCTGAGATACATTGAGATTTAACAAATAGTCATATTATTTTCTAGTCACTTAAAATTATTTTATTAGAGATATTCAATTTGAATTCACCTCTAAACAGTTTGGTTCATGCTTAAGGCAATAACTGGCATTCCATAAGAATTCAGAGAAACACAAAAGATAACTTGAGGTTAAGAAGTTTTTGCTGGGGGAAATATTATATGAATTCAATCAGGTAAAGTTGAAGGATTGGTAACAGGTGCTGAGGACAAACGGTGAGTGACAGAGGAAACCAGCATGTCCATTTTCCTTTTCCCTAACTTACTTCAGAATCTATGCACAATGAGGAAGGCTGGGTCTGCCATCAAGTAGTTCAGAACCTAGTGTGGTAGACAAACATGTGAACAAATAAATGTTACCCGACGAAGCCAGCCACTTATCACTGTCAGCCAATATGCAGAGATGGGGATAGGCCCATCAAACTGTATTTCTCAGAAGGCTGGGATTCTGGATAACAGTGAGAGTAGCCTCTCTAAGATTGTTCTTCTGTTCTTCCATTTCCAACATTACAGTTTTATACATTTAAGTTCAAAGTGAAGACCATGTTAACCCTTATCTTAAACAATAATTGGCAGAACCCATGACCCCAAACAACATTTCAATTCAAAAGTTAATCTTCAAAATCAATGCACCTAGACTACTCAAGATAGGTATCTTTAGGGTTGGAGCTAAATTTACAAAATAGTAAGAATGGGATACAAGGGGTGAAGGTCAGGCAGGACCTAAATGGATGAGACCAGCTGTGTCATGTCTGCCCCAGCCTGACAGATTCCATCTTATTCTCACTACATGTGGTTTGATAAAGATAAAGAATTGTGGTAAGTACAATTATAGAAATTGTTAAGGAAATGATGGTTAGATCATTACTTTTTTGTGTTGCTATTTTGATTTTTTTCCCTCTGTATTATTGAGTCCTCCCTGAGACCATGTTATCTATGATAACTACCATGTCTATGATGATTTATAACTGCCAGTACATCTACGTGTTCTCATTTCTTATAATACCCTGTGAATCAGGCTTTATTAAGTTTATTTATCCCATGAAAAACCTGAGGTGTATGAAGGTAAAACATTGTGATAAGGAGGACCACATTCCTAGAATCCAGCTCAGGCAAAACATCATCATAGAACTTTTATGAACAAATGACATTCAGGAGCAGCACCTGTGGCTCAGTGAGTAGGGCACCAGCCCCATATACTGGAGGTGGCAGAATAAAAAAATAGCCAGGCATTGTGGTGGGTGCCTATAGTCCCAGCTACTCAGGAGGATGAGACAAGAGAATCTCCTAAACCCAAGAGCTAGAGGTTGCTGTGAGCTGTGATGCCAAAGCACTCTACCAAGGGTGACAAAGTGAGACTGTCTCTAAAAAAAAAAAAAAAGACATGCAGTTTATAAAATAAGCATTTTATATGTATTCGGATATTCTATCATGCTGTGTATATAGCTATTGACTAACAAATGTTTAAAAAATATTTGAAAAAATTGTTTATAATTTGAGCATAAAAGTCAGGATAAGTGAATAAAAAACAGAGAAAATAATATGAATGAAGTGGATCAAGGTACATGAAGATTTTTAACCTTTGTATTTAAGTAAAACACATACGGGAAAGGGTACAGAAAAGTACATAGTTTAATTAGTTTTTGTAGTGATCACATCAATATATTCAGCAGAGAACAAGGACAGATAGATCATTGGAAGCATCCAAAGCCTTATTCATGTCTTCATTTTACTATCCACTGTTCACACTGTGACACCCCCTCCCCCCCACTTCCATCCTTTCCTCTTTTGGCTCTCCCACTACCAAGTACTAGATCATCAGTTGTCCTCATATCAGATTGAGTACATTGGATTCTTGCTTCTCCATTCTTGTGATGCTTTACTAAGAAGAATGTGTTTCAACTCCATCCAGATTAATATAAAAGATGAAAAGCCTCCATCTTTTTAATGACTGAATAGTATTCTGCAGTGTACATATACCACAACTTGTTAATCCATTTCTGGATTGGTGGGCATTTTGGTTGTTTACACATTTTGGCAATTGTAAATTGGGCTGTGATAAACAGTCTAGTGAAAATGTCCTTATGATACAAAGAATTTTTGTCTTCTGGGTAGAAGCCCAGTAATGAGATCGCAGGATTAAATGGCAGGCCTACTTTCAGTTCTTTGAGGATTCCTCATACTTCCTTCCAAAATGGTTGTATTAGTTTGCAATCCCACCAGCAGTGTAAAAGTGTTCCCCTCTCTCCACATCCACTCCAGCATCTGCAGCTTTGAGATTTTGTGATGTGGGCCATTCTCACTGGGGTTAGGTGATATCTCAGAGTGGTTTTGATTTGCATTTCTCTGATGATGAGGGCCTATGACCATTTTTCATATATTTGTTAGCCACTCATCTATCTTCTTTAGAGAAGGTTTTATTCATCTCTCTTATCCGTTGACATAAGGGATTGTTGGCTCCTTTTATGTTGGTTAATTTGATTTCTCTGTAGATCTTAGTTATGAACCTTTTGTTTGATTCATAATATGCAAATATATTTTCCCATTCTGGTAGTTGTCTATTTGCTTTGGTTGTTGTCTGCTTAGCTGTAAAGAAGCTATCCAATTTAATTAAGTCCCATTTGTTTATTTTTGTTGTTGTTGCAATTGCCACTGAAGTCTTCTTAAAGTCTTTCCCCAATCCAATATCTTTAAGTATTTTCCCCAAAGTTTCTTCAAGGATTTTTATTGTTTCATATCTTGCATTTAGATCTTTCATCCCCTTTGAATCAATTATAGTGACTGGAGAAAGGTATGGGTCCAGTTTCAGTCTTTTATATGTGGTTATCCAGTTCTCCTCAATACCATTTATCAAATAGGGATTCTTTCCCCCAAAGATTGTTCTTGTTT
Organism: Galago senegalensis; assembly: GCA_963575145.1. NCBI lineage: Eukaryota > Metazoa > Chordata > Mammalia > Primates > Galagidae > Galago > Galago senegalensis. The sequence continues at coordinate 12,087 of CAUYTI010043827.1, read as the reverse complement.
GGTTTATCAAAGATTAGGTGGCTGTTAAGATATTAGTTTCATTTCATGGTTTTCTATTCAGTTTCAGATGTCTATGTGTCTATTTTTGTGCCAAAACCATGCTGTTTTGATCACTATGGCCATGTAGTATAGCCTAAAGTCTGGTAGGCTGATGCCCCCAAGTTTGTTTTTATTTCTAAGAATTGCCTTAGCTACATGGTTTTTTTTTTTTTTTCTGGTTCCATACAAAATGAAGAATTATTTTATCCAAATCTTGAAAGTATACTGTGAGTATTTTAATGGGAATTGCATTGAATCTGAAGACTGCTATAGGAAGTATAGACATTTTAACAATGTTTGTTTTTCCTGGTCATGAGTATGGTATATTCTTCCATTTGTTAATATCTTCTGCTATTTCTTTTCTTAGGTTTTTAAAATTTTCATTATAGAGGTACTTGACCTCTTTTATTAGGTATATTCCTAGGTATTTAATTTTCTTTGAAGCTACTGAGAAGGGAATTGTGTCTCATCTTGGCTGTTATTGGCATATACAAAGGCTACTGATTTGTGGACATTGATTTTTTATCTTGATACCTTACTGTATTTTTTGATCACTTGCAGAAGTCTTGTAGTTGAGTCTTTGGGTTTCTCTAATTATGAGATCATATCATCAGCAAAGAGAGGGAGTTTGACCTCCTCTGCCTGCATTTGGATGCCCTTTATGTCCTTCTCATGCCTGATTGTATAGGCTAGACCTTCCAAACTATGTTAAATAGTAGTGATAATAGAGGATAACCTTGTCTTGTTCCAGTTCTAACTGGAAAAGCTGTCAGTCTTATTCCATTGAGTATAATATTAGCTGTGGGTTTATCGTAGATGATTTTAATAAGTTAAAAAAATGTGGCACCCGTAGCACAGTGGTTACAGCACTAGACACATACACCAAGGCTGGTGGGTTCAAACTCAGCCCAGGCCAGCTGAACAACAATGACAACTGCAACAAAAATATAGCCAGGCATTGTGGTGGGAGCTTGCAGTCCCAGATAGTTGGGAGGCTAAGCAAAGAGAATTGCTTAAGCCCAAGGGTTAGAGGTTGCTGTGAACCATGATGCCATGGCACTCTACCAAGAGTGACATAGGGAGACTCTATCTCAAAAAAAAAAAAAAAAAGTGCCACCTGTGACTATTTTCTTCAGAGTTCTAATTAGGAAAGGATGCTGAATTTTATCAAATGCTTTTTCTACATCTATTAAAAGGATCATATGGTCTCTTTTTGCTTCTGTTGATATGGAGAATTAAGTTTGTGGACTTGTGTATGTTAAACCAGCCTTGCTTCCCTAAGATGAAACTTACTTGAACATGATATATGACTTTTTTAATGAAAAATTATAATCTATTGGCTAGAATTTTATTGAGAATTTTTGCATCTATATTCATGAAGTTGGTCTGAAGTTGTCCTTTTTGTTGGGTCTTTTCCTGATTTTGGTATGGTGTTAATGTTTGCTTTATAGAACGTGTTGGGGGGAGGATTCCTTTCTTCTCAATTTTTTGTAATAGTTTTTGCAGTATGGATATAAGCTCTTCTTTGAAAGTTAGATAGAATTCTGGGGTGAAGCCATCTGGACCTGGGCGTTTTTTGGTTGGGAGATGTTTTTACTATTTCTTTGATCTCAGTGTTTGAAATTGGTCTGTTCAGGAGATCTATTTTTTATTTATTTATTTTTTTTAAAGACAGAGTCTCACTTTGTTGCCCTTGGTAGAGTGCTGTGGCATCACAGCTCACAGCAACCTCCAGCTCTTGGGCTTAGGCAATTCTCTTGCCTCAGCCTCCCGAGTAGCTGGGGACTACAGGTACCCACCACAACGCCTGGCTATCAGGAGATGTATTTTCTTAGTTAAGTCTAGGGATAGGGTGTGATTCCAAGTATTGATTCATTTCCTCCACATTGTCAGATTTCTGAGCATAGAGTTTCTTGTAGTATTCAGAGGTAATCTCTTGTGTCTTTATGGCACCTGTTATTATTTCCCCTTTATGGTTTCTTATTGAGTTCACTAGAAACTTTACTTTTCTGTTTTAGTTAATCTGGCCGAACATTTACTGATTTTATTTATTTTTTTCAAAAAACCAACTTTTTGTTTTGTTAATTGTCTGAATGATTTTTTGTTTTCAATTTCATTAATCTCTGATTTCATTTTGGTTATTTCTTCTCTTCTGCTGGATTTAGGATTAAATTCTTCTTCTTTTTCCAATTCCATAAGATGGCAAATGAATTTGTTGACATGCTCTCTTTCTGTTTTTTGAACATAGGCATCTAGCATGATAAATTTTCCTCTCAGGACTGCTTTTGCTGTATCCCACAGATTTCAGTAACTTATGTGTTCATTGTTGTTATATTTGAGGAATTTAACAATTTCCTCTTTTATCTCTACCTGAACCCAGCTATCATTCAGCATAAGGTTGTTTAATTTCCATGCTTTTGTGTGGGAATAAACATTTTTGTTTGAGTTGAGTTCCACCTTTGTTGTCTCGTGGGCTGAGAAGATACAAGGTGTAATATCTATTCCTTTAATTTTGCTGAGGTTTGATTTGTATCCTAGAATGTCATCTATTTTGGAGTATGTGCCATGGGCTGATGAGAAAAATGTATATTCTTTTGCTTTGGGATGGTATGTCTATTAATCCCATTGTTCTAGGGTTACATTTAAGTCCTTTGTATCTTTGTGTAGCTTCTGTTTAGAGGATCTGTCCAGATCTGTCAGGGGTGTTAAAGTCCCTAGATATTATGTTGTTAAGGGATATCATATTGCTCAGACCCTTCAAGGTATGTTTTAAAAATGTGGGACTATTTAAGTTGGGTACATAAATATTTAAAATTGACATGTCTTTTTGTTGTATTGTTCCTTTGCCCAGTATGATGTGACTGTCTTTGTCTATATTAACTTTAGTTTCTTTGAATCCACTTGTATCTGAGAATAAAATTGCAACCCCTCCTTTCTCTTGATTTCTACTTGCTCAAAATATTTTTTTCCATCCCTTAACTCTGAGTCTTGATTTGTCCTTCAATGCTAGGTGTGTCTCCTGGAGACAACATATGGATGCTTGTGTTTATTTATCCAGTTAAATAGCCTGTGCCTCTTCAGTGGGGAATTCAATCCATTGACATTTATTGAGATTTTAGATAAGTGTGGTAGAATTTTATTCATCTTGTTCTGAGAAAGTCTGTAATGTAGATTTATCCATTATACCACTGTGGAAGCTAAGTTTTAGGCCTTTAGCTACAAGGTATTTACTTTGGTGGTGGTCCATTGTGGTGTTCAGTGTTGAGAATAGATCTAAGTATTTCCTATAGAGCTGGTCTTGTTGTGGTGAATTTCCCTAGTGCTTGTACACCTGCAAAAGATTCAATATTTCTGTAAATTTTGAAGCTTAGTTTAGAAAGATACAGAATTGTAGACTAAATATTGTTTTGTTTAAAGATGTTGGAGGTGGGCTTGGCACCTGTAACTCAGCAGCTAGGTCACCAGCCACATATACCCAAGCTGGTGGGTTCAAGCCCAGCTTGGGCCTGGAAAACAACAATGACAACTACAACCAAAAAATAGCCAGGTGTTGTGGCAGGTACCTGTAGTCACAGCTTGGGAGGCTGAGACAAGAGAATCACTTAAGCCCAAGAGATGGAGATTGCTGTGAACTGTAACACCATGACACTCTTCTAGGCAATATAGTGAAACTCTGTCTCAAAAAAAAAAAAAAAAATTTAAAGATGATGGCCATGCTCTTCTGGCTTTGAAAGTTTCAGTTGAAAAGTCTGCTATAATCCTAATGGCTCTGCCCTAGTGGAGGGGTTGGTGCTTACTTCTAGCTGCTTGCAGAATTCTCTCCTTCACCTTGCCTTTGGTCAGACTCATTACAATGTGTCTTGGAGAAGCTCTGTTGGAGTTGAGATGACCTGGAATTCTATATCTATCTGAAAGGAATGAACTCAGATCTTTAGTAAAACTTTGGAATTTTTATTTATGATAGTCTCCAGTAGGACTTCCACACCACACCTTTGGAACAATCTTTTTTCCCTTCAGGGATTCCTATTATTCATATGTTTGAATGCTTCATGGAGTATCGTAGTTCTCTAAGCACCTATTCTGCTTTCTATCTCTTCTTTTCTGCCTCTGTAACTACTTGGGTTAACTCAAACACTTTATCCTTCTGATGTTCTTTCTTTTCCATAGTCTCATCTATTTTTGATATTCTCTACTGTATCTTTACATTCCTTGATTGTCTCCTTCATTTCCTTAGCTATGCCATATCCTTTCTAAATTCTACATATGTCTTTTCTAACTTTTTGTTCTGTCTCTCCATTTTCTTGTCCATTCCCTTTATTGTATTAATCATTCAAATTTTAAATTACCTTTGTGTCAAGTCCATTAATTCTTTATAGGAGGAGTCTTACATAAAAATTGTCTTGTGATCTCTTGGAGGAGTTGCTCTGTTTTGGTTTTTCGTGGTGCCTGAATTTTTCTGTTGGTTCCTCCTCATATGTGCTTTCTTTTTGTTTACCTCCTAGTGCTGATTTTTCATTCACTCTACTTCCTTTGCTTCAAATGACCTTGCTCAGAATTAAGGTCCTGAAAGAACCTTTTGGTATGAGGCCAAAGGGAGGAGAAAGGTAAATAGTGGAGCAGGGAGGAATAAGAGGAAAGGAAAGAAGGAGAAAAAAGAAGGAGAGAGTAAAAGAAAAGAAAAAAAGCGGGGGGGGGGGGGTAGTGCCTGTGGCTCAAAGAGTAGGGTGCTGGCACCATATACTGGAGGTGGTGGGTTCAAACACGGCCCCAGCCAAAAAGTGCAAATAAATAAATAAATAAAAGAAAAGAAAAAGAAAAAAGGAATAGGGTAATAACAGAAAAAATTTAAAGAACAGGATAGAAGGATGACAGGAAGAAAGAGATTAATAGAAGAGATGGTATTGATCAGCATGGTGCTAAGGCCATGCCTGTAACACCAGGATTTTGAGGGGCTGGGCTGGGTGGGTTCTTTGAAATCAGATGCTCCTTACCAGCCTGAGCACAGTCAGACTCTTCCTCTGCCAAAAATAGGAAGAGAAGAAAAAGAGCAAAAACAAACAAACAAAACAAAACAAAACAAAAAACAAAAGAAAAAGGAAAAATTAAGTATGGATAAAAAAAAAATACAAAAATTCTGCTGCATGATCTTGCCAATACTTTCTTCCTAGGGCCAGAGATAGAAAGCCTCTTTGAGCCAGACTACTGCGATGGCCTATCTGCTAGACCACAGCTATGTCACTCCAGCTCTCAGAAAAGAGAAGGGAAAAAAAAAGGAAGAAAAAAGAAATAATAATAAAATAAGAATAAAGGAAATTAAAAATACCATTGAATTAAACAAAGGATATAGAGGGAAGAAAGAAGAAAGTGAAAAAAATTTTAAAAGGAGGGAATATCTTAGCTATTGCAACACAATTCATGTGGGAGAGATGAGAAAGGTACAAGAGTCTCTATCCAAAGAGAGAATGTAGAAGAGTGAAATAGGGAGAGAGAATAAGTGGGATTAAAATACTGTAACCAAAAAATACAGGAGCCTTTGCTCCTGATGAAAGTAAAAGTGGAAGTTAAGAAAAGCACCAACCAAAAACATTAGCAAAAAATGAAACACATCAAAACAAAATTAAGAAGGCTTTATTAGCCAAAAATAAGCAACACCAACAACAAATAGAAAAAGGAAAAACAAAAACAAAATACTAACATCAACAAGGAAATGAAAAAAAAAAAGAAAAAGAAAAATATATAATAATATACACACATATATGCAAAAGTATAAAAATAAATTATATGTGGCAGAAGGAAGGGCCCAATTTTAATAGGAATGTATTTATGTTGCAATATACTGCTGGGACACCAGGTGGTTTTGTGGTTTTAGGGGATGGAAGACACAGCTGGTAAGCTCTCTTTAGTTCCCAGGCATAAACCTGTTTCCAAACTTAGTTGTCTGTGGTGATCACCAGATTATTTCCTCAGCATTTAGACCCTGTTGGGTTGAGATCTTAAAGCGCTCCAGAATCCTTCAGAGGCAAGTCTCACCACACCCCCTGACAACAGTTCCCATGGGGTGCAGGAATTCCTGAGCATATCACGAGTGGAGGTCTTATCCTGGCAGGTGGGACTAAGAAGGCTGTATTCCAGTAAGAGGGAAGCCCTCATGACCTTCCCACAGTGGCTTCCCCTTGGCCGCTGAGACCTGCACAGAATGACTGTCACCCCTCCACCAAACCACTGGCAAATCTACTTCAACCAGCACTCAAATTTGGCTTCAGTACACCGTTTGGGTGCGCCACTCTTCTGAGCTTTCTTATCAACACACAGCTTCCCACAAGAACCGAAAACTGCAAAAAAACTTCCTCCCTTCTTCCGACTTCTGGGGGTGGGGGGAGTTCTGCTGCTCCCACCAGCTCACAAAAACTTGCCCAGTGTGTCAGATGTCCACTGCTCCAGTTCATACACTGTCTCCAGCATGTCACCACCTCACTCAACACCCTTAGTCACTGAGCCACAGCTCCAGGCAAGATCCCTGCACCAGGTGTGGCTTGGTTTTTCTCCCTTCCCCAGTTGCAGTAGGAGAGTTCAGCCAAATGATCTTTCTGGTCTGCCATCTTGCTCCTCCCCTCCATTCTAATTTTTTATACAGATTTATTTTATATATTGTTAACCTCTTTAAAAACAAATACAATCATTTATTATCTATTCTTTTTTCCTGATTTCTTTGCTTCGACAAGAGGTTTATCCATTTTGTTGAGAGTAGATTTAGACCACTAAATCTTATTTCTGTATGTTATTCCATTGTGTAATACCATAATTTGTTTATCATTTCTATAGTTGATTTACATTTTGATAATTTCTTGGTTTTGATTATTACAAATAGTGTTCCTATGAACATATTTGTTCATGATATTTGGAGAACATATGTACACATTTCTATTAGGTACCTCCTTAGGAGAATTTAGTGGTCATAGTGTATACATACGTTCAGATTTAAGATACTACCAAAAGATTTCTGAAAGTGGTTGACAGAATTTACTACATGACTTGTGTTTTCTACACATCCTCAACAAACCACAAAACTTGATATTGTTTTTCTTTCTTTTTTTTTTAAGAAGGAAAGATACATTGACTAATTTCCTAGCAAATGAGGAGGTTCTCAGATTCCCACAGAGCTTTTAAGAGATGGCTCTAATCAATTCAATCTTCAGGTAACAGAATCTTGTGACCTCTGAGTAACCCTGTCTGTGGCCAAGATAATCTTGTGACCTCTGATTAACACGATTTTTGCTATGATAATCTCATGTCTGTCTTTCATTTTAGTCATTCATACACATGTGGGAGATAAAAACGTGGATCTCATGAAGATAGAGAGTAAAATGATAGATACCAGTGACTGAGAAGAGTGGGTAGATGGTGGGGTGTATAAGTGAGAATATACAATATTTGTCTTTCTGTGCCTAGCTGATTTCACTTACGATAATGATCTCCAGTTCCATCCTTGTTGCTGCAAATGACATAATTTCATTCTTTTTTATGGTTGATTTAAATTTCATTGGGTATAGGTGCTTCATTTTCCTTATCCATTCATCCACTGATGGACATGTAAAGTTGATTTTATGCCTTTACTATTGTGAATGGTGCTTCATTGAATATGGGGATGCATGTGTTCCATTGGTCACTGATTTGTTTTCCTTTAGATAAATACCCAGTTGTGGAATTGCTGGATCATTTTATAGGTCTACTTTTACTTTTTTTGAGAAATCTCCATACTGTTTTCTATAATGGCTGTACTAATTTACATTCCCACCAACAGTGTATAAGAATTCCCTTTTCTCCATATCCTTACTAACATCTGTTATTTTTTTTTTTTTTTGTCCTTTTGGTAAAAGCCATTCTAACTGACATAAGATAATATCTCACCATGTTTTGATTTGTATTTGACTGATGATCAGTGGTACTGAACATTTTTTATATACATGTTGGCAATTGTATGTCTTTGAGAAATTTCCATTCATGTCCTTTGCCCGCTTTTTAATGGAATTATTATTATTATCATTACTGTTAAATAATTTGAGTTCCTTGTATATTTTAGACATTGCTCCCGTGCAGGATGGATAATTTGCAAATAATTTCTTTGATTTAATAACCTATCTCTTCACTCTTTTGTTTCCTTTGCTGTGCATTAGCTTTTTAGTTTCATATACTCCCATTTGTCTATATTTGTCTTTGTACAGTCCAATTTTGATGCTTGGTTTGTCTTTTCAGATTGTCTTTGTTCTTGTCTTTTAGCATGGTTTGTAATTTTTTTGTCAAAGGCAGACATCATAAATCTGAACTAGGAACTGAGATAGATAAGCTTTAAGTGTAGATTTTATGTTAATCTGGTTAAAAGTTGAGTTGTGTTTACTGCGGCTGTAGGTGTCAGGGGCTACAAATTTCTATAATTTTCTTGTTTTTATTCCCTATTGTCTTTCAATTTTCCTAAGAACTCCTTATTAGTTATAATCTGAACTTTGTAGCAATTTCAGCTATAACTCACTGCCTATCACTCTGTGTATTATAACTGCACTGGAGTGCTGTTGATAGGATGGTGAGAAGTTGTGGACAATGAGGACTCCAAAATTATAAGATTAATTCTCACTCTTCTAGTGGACTGTGTACTGTGGCTGTGACATTCACACATTTTCTTATGTCTTTTCTCTCTCCCCACACCTTTATATGAGACAGAAAAGCTAGAGGGGACTGAAGTTGGGTCACTGCTCTTTCTACTATTTGAGACAAATCCCTAATAATATCTTTATTCCCTGGAAAGTAGGATTTTCTAAAAAAATTTTATTTTATGGAAAATGCACTGTGTTTATTTCAAAATGGTTATTTTTCCATTATTCAAAAATAGGAGGTGATTTTTCTTAGCTCTTCTCTGAGAACCTGGTGGGGTTCCTAAAGACGAAGCCCATGGAATTGTGATATCTCCATAAGACAAGCCCTGAAGAGTTTGTCACTCTCATGCTAGTTCACACTCAGCCTCAGGACATTTGTGAAAATTACCACCAATATGTCCCCATCAATACATTATACAAAATGTGACTCCAGTGGCTTCCATTCTAGGTGGGACAATCTCAGGTGCACATCTCTGTAGTCACTGTGTTTCTAGATTTCAGGGTTGTTCCTTGCCCTGTGCATCAATTCTCTGACAGGTCTGATAAAAGTCATTGATTTTCAGTTTGATCAGCTTTTTTCTTGTGTCACAATGAGAGTTATAACTTATAAATTCTTTACATGTTAAATCTGAAACTGGAAATTGAAGAAACTCAGGAAATTTTATCCCAAAATAGAACTCCCTGATAGAAAGAATATTTTGAATTGAAGACCATTCAAGGTCAAGAAACACCAGAGGAAGGCTCCCCTTTATCTGCATTAATTGAATATACTGATTGAAAGATGGAAAGGGACAATTGACTCCTTTTCCCCTTTCTTGTTATCTCAATATATTTTAGGAATGAAGGTCAAGAATGTAAGGAGATCTGGTCCAAATTATCTAAGTCATAAATGCCTGTTTTTCAGTTTAATTTACAAGTCAATCTATTTCTCTACTATCTATTCATCTTCCCTAGCAATCTTCCTAGCAACCTCTCTAGCAACCATTTATTGCCCTATACTCCTCAACTCACCCACTTCACAAAAGGCACGTTAAAAAAAATCCAAATTTCACTAGCAAATTGGATTATAACTCTGTGATTTCTCCCTGTGAGGACAGTAAAAATTCCTTTCTCATTAATCTGCCTTAATTGTGAGTTGATCTTTCAGGGAACATTCAGGGGAAAAGGAAACTTTCCCATCATTGCTGTGGTTTGTTGTATCTGACAAAATACTGAAGCCACTCTGCTCTTCTGAAAACCACAAGGAGGAAAATTGGGAACTCCAACCAGCCATCAACGTGGTAAGATATTTTACTTACCAGTTGGACACCTGATTTTCCTCTCTATGAGCCCCAATTGAGCAAATAGTAAAAGATCCTTGTTTTTCCAAATTTAAGATTAATGAGAGAGATGATTTTTTATGGGTGACTAGTCTAGTGAGTAATTCTGGTATTGACATATTTTAGTACTTTGTGGTGTATGAATATTCATGTTGTTTGATTCCATCTCCTCTTGGAATAGCTTTTATTTTTATTGTTTGCTATTCTTTTTTTTGTTGATGTCTTTCTGTGTTGTTATTGTCACAAAGAGGGTTACCATAGGGTAGAACTCAGGTCCAGCAACCCATAGGCCCAAAATTCATGCTGACTCTGTGGACTCAACCAGTTATACCCTTCTGATTGGTTAGACATCTGGCGTCTGTTAAAGCCAAATGCTGCTGCAAGTCCTGGACACAAAAACTGTATGAGGTCTCCCTTTTGTCTTATTTTCATGTCCCTGAGCTTGCCTTATGATTGAGTGGGAATTCTCTCCTCAGTCTCTATCATCCAGGAGGGCATAGTTTGTCAGGAACATGTCAAGTGGGCAGTCAGAAAAGGATTTGGAGTCTGAGATATGTAAGATTCTAAGAAGTACACTGCTTGTACAGAATGTGACAAACTCTTGTCTATTTCTAAGAGTGCATTTTTAAGAATCTTGGAAACTTGCTTTTCTAGGAAGAGGTATTGGTTTAAACTACCCTCTTTATAAAGAGGTATTGGATTGAGTTGCTTTGGGAATAAATATACCATGGAGATTATTGGGCAAAATCTCTTATTCAAAACAATTGCCTTATTTATATTAATAGAGAAATTAGACTAAAAAAAGACACATAATGTTGTGACTAGCATTAAAAATTCTCTTGATGAAATTAAAGAACAAATGTGTAATCTAAAACAAAGTTAAAAATACTTTGAACATTACCACAATAGGAATAGCAGCAGAGGCTACCTTGCTACACAGTCAAATGTTTAAGGTTCTACAGCTTCATTTCAGCAGCCTGGGCTTAGTTCTCAGGTACAGAGTGAGCTCAGTTTGGTCCGGTATTTATGTAACTTCTGCAGTATTGTTGACTCTCTTCTTTCAGTGTACAGCTTTTGATTCACTGTACTTTGTGGGGACATACAGGGCTTTACAACATTTCTGTCTAAATGTTCAGCTAAGAAGCTGAGACTTTAGGAAATAAGACTAGACAGAAATGTGGGAAAAATTTAGTTTATGGCTAGGAAAACTTTCTTGGAGCCATTTTTGTGACTTTGAATCCCATAAAAAATTTTCCTCACCTCTTTGGAGACACTTCTTGCTTCCTGAAATAAGTTATATAACTTGGCTTAAGACTTAATGGTTTTAAGACATATAAAATTTATCAGTATTAAAACATTCAAAAGCGGGGATTCTGGGAAGATGGCCAACTGGTAGCAACCCTGGTCAGAGGCTCCTGAGCAAAGGAAGAAAAACTGGTTGGAATCAGAATCTATGAAGCCAAAGACGGGGAGCTGAGCCCAGAAAGAAGTTCGGCAAGCTATAAGTCCTAGGAAGATCATTTAAGAACATAAAATACAGGTACAAATCGGGCCCCAGAACTGCTTACTAGAGCCGCCCCCCTCCTGTGGGTGGAAGGCGGCCGCAGAGAGGCCCCCTGCACCCGACAGCCACAGAAGTACTTGCAAGAGCTTAGCGCACCCCCGCCGGCAGCCGGACGAGTCCCCCCACTCCGGGAGGGCCGAGAACTGCTTACCAGAACCGGGCAGAGAGGCGCACCCTGCTCCAGGGCTCTGGGCAGGCCCAGAACTGGTTGCTAGAGCCGTAAGCTTCCCGCAGGCGGCGGCTTGCAGGAGAGGAGTACCCCTGCTCCAGGCAGTCACAGAAGTACTTGCTAGAGCTTAGCGCACCCCCACCGGTGGTGGCAAAGGAGTCCCCCATGCCGAGTGGAGCCGCGCAAAGGTCTAAGCCGGCCACGCACTCTTCTGTGCAGCTGTTGCTGTGCCACTGCACTCCGGCTGTTGTAGCACCCGAGAACTGTGAGAGGACAACAGGCACGCTCTGCTTGTCTCTCTGGACAACCAGAAGAAGCCATCAACTGAACGGTTCTGATAAGGCCTCC
>CAUYTI010043824.1:0-34749 GCA_963575145.1 Galago senegalensis | reverse complement strand
GGCATCACAGCTCACAGCAACCTCCAACTCCTGGGCTCAAGCGAGTCTCCTGCCTCAGCCTACCAAGTAGCTGGGACTACAGGCGCCCACCACAACGCCTGGCCATTTTTTGGTTGCAGCCATCATTGTTGTTTGGCGGGCTCGGGCTAGGGATTCGAACCCGCCACCTTAGGTGTATGGAGCTGGCGCCTTAGCCGCCTGAGCCACAGAGTTAGAATAGAAGGACACCAGCTGACAGCAGAAGAAACGCTACTATAGAAATGTTCAAGAAATCTAAACAATCTAAATACTAACTTTCAACAAAACGTGTCTTGATTCTGAATTTATTATCCAGGCTGCAGAACCAATTCGTTTCTGCATCTACAGAAAAATATTCTCACACTTTAGCTTTCATTCTTTAAGTTAAAAAAATATCTTCTTATTGGATGGGGATGGCTAACAGAGAGATGGGTAGGCAGGTAATCAGATTGTCTTCTTTTGTGAAGATTGTCTTTTTTTTTTTTTGAGACAGAGCCTCAAGCTGTCCCCCTGGGTAGAGTGCTGTGGCATTACAGCTCACAGCAACCTCCAACTCCTGGGCTCTAGTGAGTCTCCTGCCTCCACCTCCCAAGTAGCTGGGACCACAGGCACCGGCCACAACGCCTGGCTATTTTTTGGTTGCAGCCGTCATTGTTGTTTGGCAGGCCCAGGCTGGGGATTCGAACCCACCACCTTAGGTGTACTTGGCTGGCACCTTAGCCGGTTGAGCTATAGGCGCCGAGCCTAAGAAATCTTTTACTCCTATTATACCTACCAAAGATACATGAATATCTTGCTTTGTGTTTGTCTTTTGTAAGCTGAGTTTCTAGCTGGCTGTCAGTTTATTTGCTCTTCTATAAATTTATGAGCAAGCAGACAGTTCAAACTTACAGGAATAAAATGTTTATTTGATGTTATTTTCATAGCAGCAATCTCATTAAGAAAAAGGATATCACAAAAAAAATGCCATAAAAAGAATGAAATACTGTCATTAAAAAAAAAAGAAAAAGTATATGTATATGTGGGTCTGTGTGTGGGGAAGAGTTCACACACATATGTGCATGGATGCACATTAATATTTAATGTAAAAATAAGATTCATTTTTATTTATTTATTTTATTAAATCATAACTGTGTACATTAATGCAGTCATGGGGTACAATGTGCTGGTTTTATATACAATTTGAAATATTTTCATCAGGTGGCTCCTGTGACTCAAAAGGCTAGGGCACCAGCCCCCATGTGCCAGAGGTGGCAGGTTCAAACCCAGCCCCGGCCAAAAAAAAAAAGAAATATTTTCATCAAATTGGCTAACATAGCGTTTATGGCATTTTCTTAGTTACTGTGTTAAGACATTTATATTCTACATTTAGTAAGTTTCACATGTTTCTTGTAAGATGCACGTAGGTGTGGTCACATCAATCACCCTCCCTTCACCCATCCTCTTCCCTCCCCTCCCCTCCTTGTCCCTTTCCCCATATTCTTGGGCTATAATTGGCTTATAGCTTTCATGTGAAAGCTATAAATTAGTTTCTTAGTAGGACTGAGTACACTGGATACTTTTTCTTCCATTCTTGAGATACTGTGCTAAGAAGAATATGCTCCAGCTCCATCCATGTAAAAATGAAAGAGGTAAAGTCTCCATCTTTCTTTAAGGCTGCATAATATTCCACAGTGTACATATACCACAATTTATTGATCCATTCGTGGGTCAATAGGCACTTGGGCATCTTCCACGACTTAGCAATTATGAATTGGGCTGTAATAAACATTCTGGCATAAATATCTTTTGTTATAATGTGATTTTGGTCTTCTGGATGTGTACCTAGTAGTATCAAATGGCAGGTCTAATTTTAGTTCTCTAAGTGTTCTCCAAACATCTTTAGTTGGTTTGCATTAACTAAACTAGGAACACGTTAGTTTGCATTCCCACCAGCAGTGCAGAAGTGGAGAAAAGGGAACTTCTACACTGCTGGTGGGAATGCAAAATTAAAGATTCTTAAAGGTAAATGCTACTGGGGTGGTAATATAGCAATCCCTGTCTGAATACTGAATTTCCTCAAGTACAATTCCTATATTTTAATTCCCAATTTTTATATCTAGGTCCACTTTTCAGAAAATCTACAAATGTTTGTTCCAACACACAGAAGGCTTTCTTACTGAGATTATTTAGAAAAGTAGGAAAATGGAGAGGCAGGAGTAGTATGAACAAAACTGACAGCCAATTTTGAAGCAAGTTCACAGTGAAGTCTTTTCCAAGGTAACACTGGGAGGAATTCAAAGTGTTTAGGCCCAAGTTCCATGTCTATAAAGGAAGAAGACAGAACAATTTTAAAAAGGTCCTGGGGAGTGTGGTAGACTCTAAAATACTGAATTCAATTCCTAAGTCAGCAAACCAAATTGAGAAGGTGGCAGGTATGGGTAGTTCTCAATATCACGTATTTCTAGGCCACTGTCTGGGTTGCTCCATATTTATTATTTCCTTCAACCTTTTTACTAGTTTTATAAAATAGGTTAAAATAATTAAAAATTTGAGATTCATAGAAATTAAGTGAAGGCTTTTAAGAAAACCAGTGAGATTAAATATCTCACTTCTCTTGGTTCATTCAAATCCTTCAATAGAGATGTCAAAACCAAACAAATGGAGCTTCTTAGAACTGATTGAGAGAAGAAACATCATGAGATCAAGAAAGGTTGAATGATGAAGGGTCATGACTTTCATCAAATTGGCCGAATTACAATCAGTCAACCATGCATTCTGAATGAATAACTCATCATTCATTCACAAATATATTACTGGGTTTCAAGTTATAATTATTTATTACAACATAAGTTCTTTGGGTACTAATGTTATTTATCATAATTTTATTCACATGGTTTTACTCTATAGCAAACATTCTATTGCCCTGATTTACCAGAGAGTTATAACTCTTTGTGTCTCATAGAAATCTTTGTTAACAAAATACCTCATGCAATTAGTCCTGATCTGGAAGATGTAAGCCAGAGCTGTCTGAATGAGAAAGACTCTCAGTGAAACCAAAGGGAACCATTTTATAGAACTGGCAGTCTTGACAGAATTTGAAGGTTTCTAAGGTTTCTTATCACATGCACATTTGAAGCCAAATGAAATACTTCTGAAATGGATTGAGTAGGTCAGATTCAGAACTAACGTTAGAAGCCATCCCTGTTTACCTAACACTGAGAATTTTCCCAGGACAAGTGGTGTTCAGTGTTAAAAGTGGCCTAATCCAAGTCAAAAGGACTAGAACCCTACCAAGGGTGTTCTCAACTAGGTCCATCAAAACTGTGGAGCCATCCAAGCACTAATGTTATTTAATTATGGGTTGTTGGTATAAAACTTGGATCATTTTGTAGACAGCAGCCATAAATTCCCTTCCAAGTCTCTCAGGAGTGTTCAGGCATTGTAGCTTGTAATTCACTGGAAAGAATTAGGGAGCACAGAAAGAGGTCCAGGTGCTCAGGGACTTGATCAAGTAGAGGTGAGGATAATGCAAAGAGGTGAGGATAATGCAAAATGGTCAATTTTCAGCTTATAGGCAGTGTCAACTGACATGTTTTCATGCCTGCTGGTTCCTTGGGTGATGTCTCTTAGAATGTGAGAATGGACAAGATACAGGAATTAGGGACTATATTTTTACAGGCTCAATGTTATCCAAATTCATTTCCATGAATAACAACACTATAAAAGTGACCAAAGATGGAGGCTTGAGTCAAAGACTGATGCTCTGACATGTTGCACAGTAAGACCGGGATGTGAAAATCCATGGGGGTAGGAGCAAGCCCAAGCATTTTATCTCAGCTAAGTCGTAAGTACCCATTTTTAGTGAAAACAAATGGCAAATTAGGAACCTGATTTCTCAAACTTTCCAAATCAATCTCCTTCAAGGTAAGTGATTTTTTTTTTCACCCCTGTGGAGCCAAATGAATCCATTAAGTCTTGTGCTACTATTTGTTGTTGATGTTAATATTTTAGTATAAATGAGAGGCTGATACCAATTTCATAGAAATCATCCTGTTAGTCTCCCAAAGGAAGAAGACACCAATGTAAACAGGAGATAGGAACATCCCCTAAAATGGCCGTGGCTCATTTGAGTGGTTCTTTTTAGAGTGTTTTATACATTTTTCAAGGTCAATGCTTATACTTCAATGAAAGTAGAAATACAGCTAAATGTTCCATAGTAGCTGAGGGAACACTGATTCTTGTGATACTCACAATGTAGGTTAATAAAATTGCTCTATCAGTCCATTTCCCTTTAAGATCGGAAAACATTTCTTCCACAGAATGGTTATAAAGAGAGAGTATCAGCAATTTTCATGGTGGGATTCTGAACTTCAGAGAAATTAGGTTATATTCAAGGTTTCCTGTGTCCGAAGAGTGACTAGATCCCATTTATATACATAAATGTTTTTCATCTATTACATGATTTATATCTATGCCGTAGTATTATCTGTAACCAAATTATAATAACCTTGATTCCAAATTCAGGTTTATTGTTATTAATACACTCCTTTGTAAAAGTACTGACTATAAAACTAAGTGGGTTATTACTAGGAGTATTTGACAGCCTTTTGCTAAATTCAAAAAGACCACATGGCAATGTACTTCCTGCTAGACATCTGTCCCCATAAAAAATCTGCTCTCACAAGAAGCATCCTTGTTGACCAGCTCAATGACCCACTTGTGTCTGGGCAGAAATCCATTCATTCTGGAGCTAATACATTGCTAGGGAGCAAGAGAAAAACTACCCTTTTATACTCCACAAATAATAAAAAAAAATATAGGAATATGGGTTTCATTAGTTTAAATTGGACATCCATAATCATCAAGACAACAATAACACAAATAAAAAGAAAGATGTCGACGGTCCTTTTTACATTTTATGTGCTGGTTTCTATTTTTCTGATTTATTTCTCTGTATAAGGATGAAGGAAGAGCTTTGCTTTGCCTGGTTTCTTTGTGAAAACAGCAAAGCTATAAGAAATTCTCTGATTATGGTAGATTAGTTTTCTTTCTTATACAATTTAAGGGCTCTTAGCTCTCAAGGTAAATTAACCTTAAATAACTGATAACAAGTGGATGAAGAGAGGCGATGCTGGCCTATTTTTCTTTGAAAACAGGAAATACACACTTCAGAAAAAGACAGGCAGGGCTGAAGAGAATTCTTTGCTGTCTTACAGCAACTATGGGAGCTGTCCTTGGAAAGCTGTGAGAAGTGTTTCTCATTTAATTCAGACAGTAACACGTACAACAGTCTTGGTTGATACATTTTCTTAATATTAGAATAAATGTGACAAATATATTACTTTTTTGAGATAATAACTCACATTGCCCTTTATGGGATTTTATTTTCCACACTGCAGTCACCCCCTAGGAATAGAATGTTACTTCATTTCCAAAGGCCTAGATAAGGAACAGTTAATATGGTATGGCTTAGTGAAATGATAGTGACCAGGACTAACTAGATTCAAATAGCAATTCTATCAGGGTTTTAGAGATTGTCACTGTATGTGTTATGGATCCTGTTGGCTTAGTCTTCATGCCCATAAAATTAGTGAATGTCACTTGATTAATGACACTTAATCAGAACATGTGTCAGGAGCCCGACAGAATGCCAGGTTTGATCGATATTGGTTTTATTTTGGCAGCTTGCTGCTCTCACAATGTAGACATCTCTTTTCCCTCTTGAATTACTGAACCTTCTTGAAGATACCAACTTCTTAAGCACATTCTCAGATGACCCATGTAAATAAATATTTCTCCTTTACATAAATGCCTATACATTTATATCTAGTTTGACACAAAAAATGCTTATCATAACCTATGCTGTATTAAACTTTGGGTTTCTTTTTTGTCCCTTGGTGGTTTTTCTCTCCACAAGACTAACCCCATTTTACAGCACAAGAACTATGGTTTATATTTTTGCATAAAACACCTCTCATAACTGTCACCCAGCATAATAGTATTTTGCCCTTAGTTGTAACACGTTTGTTGAATGAGTAATAGAACCACCCACATCGGTGGTTGGCACTTGGCTTTGGCAAAGGTCATGAGAATAATAGTTGTTGATATTTTAACATGTTATTTTATACCAAAAAATAATGTATAGAACCCATTCAAAATTCAAAAATCACCGTAACAAAATGTTCACATACTTAGACAAAGGATAGTTGGAGTTGCCAGAATGCTGCTTAAACAGGATAGGTGGCAATGAAAGGGTTAAAGAGTGACTTAATTGGAATGCCAAAAGAGTTCTGAAAAAGATGAGTGTTGAGGGGGGGCTGGAGGGGAGGCTTTATCCACTTTGGGGGAGATTACAGGCAGGAGCAATCATCAGCATATTTTTTGCCAAGTGAAAAAAGGCAAGATAGAGAGAGTGGTGAGGGAGAGACTGTCCAGGTCTAAGTCAAGACAACTCCTTCTAATGTTCATTTTGGCTGCGTCCCAGAAGGGCACACCTTTCTCATGTGGGGACTCAGCTTTGTATGTTTCTTACTCAGTTTCTTTGTCTCAGCCCCCCCACCCCAAATAACTATAATGAAATATTTTTCTGCCTCTCGTGTAAGGTTTCTTGAGCTATGAACTCAATACATTTAGTAAGTAAATATAACTTAAAGTGAGAGTCACAAATATCAGTTTTTTCCTGGGGATGCCTCCTACCCAAAGCACGAAGCAAGTCACTTCAGAGGGATTCGTTCCTCCGAGTATTTGGGAAGTTCTCTTCCCTTGGGCTTTTACGGGGTGGCTGCTTTCATTAGCGGCTTGGTGGAAAGTGCAGTGAATCCGGTTGCCTGCTGGAACCCCCTTCTGTGGTTCTCTAACTGTTCTTTTAGGTTTAGAGACCGAGACACAGCACGTAGAGTACAACTGTCTGTAGGGACG
The DNA here is from genome assembly GCA_963575145.1 of Galago senegalensis. Lineage (NCBI taxonomy): Eukaryota > Metazoa > Chordata > Mammalia > Primates > Galagidae > Galago > Galago senegalensis. The sequence goes on along the minus strand of CAUYTI010043824.1, from coordinate 27,831 downwards.
AGGAGTTCCTGACTCCCTCCACGTGGGATGTTTACAGACTAGTCCTGAATACATTGAGTAACACTCTGCGCTTGTGTTAAGAAAATTTATAAAACCAGCAAAAGAAAAAGAAACTGGAAACCAGTTGCTATTCTCATGCATCTTTTTTGTTGTTAGTTTTGTTTTTACTCTTTCTTTCCTTCCTCTGTTCATTCCCAAACTCTCCCTGAATTCTTATATGCTTTTCTTTGAAGTGGGTAACTGAACCACCTCACTAGATTTTTTAAAAAGGCAACAAACTGCTTTTTCATTAGGTTGGCTTTGCCGCCTATTGTAACGGCATTGAATTTACATCTCTTAAAATCGACCTTCATATATATCATCCTTTTCTGTCTGTATCTAGAAATACATTTTGCAATACCGTCATTATTACTGGGATTATGTATGTATCAGCCACATACACTCCCTTATATACTCAGAATCTAACCCAAAGGTAAGAACAAATGTTTACTCAGGCATGAAAGATTATGAAATTCTGTTTCTCTTCTTGAACACAAGGTTTGGGGAAGACAGTTATATTTCCAATGTTAAAAATATTCTATATTCTTCTAAGAAATGTTCAGATCTTTAGTAAATATACAAACCTATAATTTTCTTCTTTCATAACATTGAGTCATTTTAATTATCAAATGAACCTTTAAAAATTTTGTTTCTAATCTGTATTCCTTTTTAAAAATGTATCGTTAGTGTGTGTCTGCATTATGGAATCAAAAAATTGACTTGAAACAAGAACTCAATAATTTAATAGCTATAATTTGAACGTGGTATTCTGTAAAATTTAAATTTCTGTTATACAAATGAGAACAGGTCTTCATCTATTTTTAAATGTTGGGAGTTTATGAGTGTTATACTAGTACTGCTTTCAGTAAAATTCCATATATTTGGAGTTATTTTATTATCTTTCGGACAACAAAAAAGAATTTTATAAAAGGCATCTATTGACTTTTTATAGAAAATGACTCAGAAACAGAATGAAAATATGATACAAGCCAGTTACTGATGTAAAAAGGGGCTTTAAATTATATCAAGAAAATAATACTACTTATCCTCATGGAAGGTAAATATAATTTATTTTAAGACTTTTTGTGATAACAAAAAAATTACATCAATAAAATAATACTACTTATCCTCATGGAAGGTAAATATAATTTATGCTAAGACTTTTTATGATAACCATATCTTTAAAGACAGATATATTTGTGTCATGCAGACTTATTTTTTCTATAGTATTTTTTGTCAAGTCTCGTCATAGTTGCCTACGATGTCCAAACATTTCTTTTACAATTACCAACAGCATCACTATCTATAATGAATCAATATTTTCACCTTCACAAATGATACACAGCAATTGGTATAGTTTATTTCTAATTACACTTTCTGATTTTCCGTGGTACAAGTATTCAATATTTTAGTTCTGTGCTCCTTTTAAACTCCAATAGATTTAGTCACTGTTGTTATTTTCACATCATTCTGTAGTTAAGAACGATTTTTACTCATCTACATTGTTTACCAATTAATTTGATGATTCATTCGTCTGAAGAGGATGAATCATATTCCTTCCATCTTTGTTGTTCTTGTTGAAGAATCTACTTTACTGCTTCGATCATTGAACGTCTAAGAGTAATAAGTGTGATTCTGTTTGTCCTAACATCTTTATTTTAACTTAATTCTCTAATAATATTGGGGACTTTGGTGAGAACTTATAGTAAGAGCTGAGATTCAAACAAAGGTGGCGACACAGTTGAGGACCCAGATTCAAGTGTTAAATATTCTAGCAACGAATTTGTTGAAACATGATTTAAAAATGGGACAAAAGAGAAACAGAAAAGTAGAAAAAGTTGGCTGTTGTGTGGGTCCCAGGAAACACTGGGGTAAAATTTTAATGATAAAGTCAAATACCAGAAGACCAAGGAAAGAACAAAGGGCATAAGTATTATGAAAATGTATTGCAAAAAACTCATCACTAGAAAAACCATTCCAACATAAAATATAAAATATATACCAAACAATAAAATAAAATATAATATATATAAATATAATATAAATAAAATATAAAATATATACCAAACAATAAAGAGAAATACAATTGTATAAATACAATATAAATGCAAATATAAATATAAATACAATTGTATAAATACAATATAAATAAAATATAAAATATATACCAAACAATAAAGAGAAAACAGATCACCCAGAAACAAATGCAACAGATAAAAATACCTACTGCATATAATTTAAAATAACTTGAGCCATTTAGTGAAATTAAATGTAAATATATATTCATAAGCCTGCATAAAATAGATGCTTTTTCAGAAAAAAAAATGCCTATGGAAGAAATAAAAAAGGTTATCAAGCAATAACCTATGCCAGTGGAAAAAAACAATGTCTAGAGGGATTCACAGAGGAATTCTAGCAAAACTTTAAAGACGAGATGATCACAGTATAATTTAAGGTAGCTCCAGAAAACAGGAAAAGAAAAAATAAAAACTATTCCCAATCTTTTAATAAAGCAAGTATAAATTTGAAACCTAAGTCTGATAAAAAAAGCACATTAAAAAATTAATAACCAAAAAAAATTAATAACCTGGCTGGGTACTGTGGCTCATTCTTGTAACCCTAGCACTCTGGAGGCTGACACCAGAGGGTGGGCTTGAATCTAGCCAGGAGTTTGAGGTTGCTGGAGCTAGCTTGAGGCCATGGTACTTGGGCAACAGAAAGAGACTGTCTCAAATAAATAAATAAATAAATAACCAAGATTTTATTATATAATTAATCACATCAATCAAAAGAGAAAAACTACGATTTTTCCATAATCATTAAAGAGGGCTTTGACAAAATTCTTTTTTTTTTGGTGACAGAGTCTCATTCACCTAGGCTAGAGTGCCATGCCACCAGCCTAGTTCACAGCAACCTCAAACTGCTGGGTTCAAGCAATTCTCCTGCCTCAGTTTCCAGAGTACCTGAGACTACAGATGCCCACCACAATGCCTGAATCATCTTACTGTTTTTGGTAGAAAAGGGGTCCTACTCTTTCTTAGGCTGGTTTGGGACTAACAAAGGATCCTACAGCCTCAGCCTCCCAGAAGTGCTAAGCTTATAGGCATGAGCCACCACATCTGGCCAAGGCATTGACAACATTCAATGCCCACTCTTGAGAAAACACTCCAGAAAATGGGTCAGATACTTCCTTCATATGATTTTCACCTGTGTGTCTGAAGCTATATGTGTACATGTGAATACACAGAGACACACTCATACATCTGTATCAAAAGGCTAAACTAGGAAATGGTTAGACATAGTTACTTATAAGAGTAGGGTGGGAGCAAGGTGGGATAGAAAAGGGTGTCAATCTTCTCCCCGCATACTTTTTAAAAATAGTTTTGACTTTTTGCCCTAATAGTATCTTAGGTGATTACAAAATGAAATTAAATCATAAACTAATAAAGAAAGCACCTTAAAATCGAAAGCAACCACATGCAGCAGCAGCTGTGCAAGCTGTGATTCTAAGGTCCCTGGACACCCACTGGTTCATGTTCCACATTGACTGTTCTCACTGTGGGAGCCAATGCTTGTTTCTTGTTTCTGAAAGTATCTCCTTTCCTTTCAAACTTCAGAACATATTTAAAATTTTATCTAGCATTTCTATGCTTTAAAAGACAATCTTTGTTAAATCACTTATAAACTTGAAAATACATTTTTAAGAAATTAAATTTCTCCCAGTAATTTTTTTTTTTAAACAGCAAAAAAAGGGGGGATTGGAATATATATCTGTTGGTCAATATACAATTACCTTTCTCGTTTTTCCTGAAATACATATCAGGTATCAGGCAAGACTTGCAAACATTCTTCAGCAAGGTTGTAAGCTGTTTGATAGGAAATCATGCTATCTACATTTCCCCTGGTATTATTTATAGCTAAAGCAATGCTGAACCTTGGGAAAATGCTCAATTGACAATTACAAATATTAAAAAAAAATTCATGGCTTGCTGAATTTTTAATACTCAGAAAAGGACAGAACATAATCGTCCCATACAGTGATAGTGACTTTTGCTCCTAGACTTTTGCTCTCTGATGCTTGATATTAGCTGTGACACTTGTACCACTTTGACTTGTAATAAACCAGGCAATGATGATAATAACTAATACCAGCAAATAAAGGTTACCTTTTTCTCAGCAGCTAATAAACACAATATACATGGCCATAGTTCACCCAATATGAAGTTATGTTGAATTTTTTCTCATTTATGCTTTTTGCAAAAATTGAAATAATTGTGTGACAGATCAGGCTGGCTCAGATTCATTCCATCTATTTGTATCTTCTGAATGGTTATGCTGCATTGCTTGGCACTTGTTATACAGTGGATTGAGACTGGACAGCACATCTCCTGGACTACACATTTCCAAATTCACAGAGCTAGGTAATTCAACATCAAAAGACCTAATCAAGCAGTGAAAGTTAATGGGCACCTCCTGTGAGTAAGCACTGTTTTTAAGATGCTACTTGTACAGACACCTAAGTGTCCCAATCATAGGTTCCAGGAACCATTGTTAAGTATAATACCACATTGTTGCAGTGTTTCCTGATTTATAAGTGGCCCATTTGAGAACTGAAGGAATCTAAAATCAATTCATGCTCTTAACTCCACCTGGATGCTTTGTCCTATTTCATTAATTCCTGGTTTGCACGTTTATAATTTTGCCTGAGGTAAAGAGGAGTAACTCATTCTTCTGCCTCATTAACTGATGTGAGTTTTTATACTTAAAACTTTCTTTTCATGAAAAAGTATCCAACATCTTTCTTTTTTTTTTTTTTTTTGGCTGGGGCAGGGTTTGAATCCACCACCTCCGGCATATGGGGCCAGCACCCTACTCCTTTGAGCCAGGCTCCTCCCAATATATCCAACTCCAGGTGCCGCCCAAAAGTATCCAACATCTTGATGGGGGTGGGACACAGCATGAGTGAGAGAGAGAATGAGAGTGATGAACACGTATGCCATTGTACCTTGGAAATGAACATTATACTGCGATTCCTGTCATCAAACCAAATGAGCAAACCTTGATTTTGATTTCCTTAGAAAAATAGCAAGTTTCAACCTGCTTTCGGTGTTGTAGAATTGTTGCTAGAATAATCACTTTGGCATTACAGTAGCAGTTGTTACAGCAGCCCCTTACAAAGTATCTGCCACAAATGATTCATATCTTACAACCTTTCACATTTATAAGAAAAATTCTCTTCCTCATTCCAAAGCTTAGAGGAAGTCCTTGAGTGATTTCTACCTCAATTCCGCAGATGCAGGAGGCTGATTAAACCTCCAAAATGTGGTGTCCTTTCTCCAAACACCCTTGAGGATTAACCTTGATAAACAGTATCAGAGGATGCCACGCTAACACACTCAGATGGCAGAGAGGCATTTTTTTACAGCTCCCTCACCCTCTTTGCTAGATGCATCTGAGCCCTAATTTTTAATTTTTGTCATCTTTAGGCCTTCTTTGCAGCAGATGAGGGCAGTTGTGCCAGAATGTATTATGGTTTAATGACGTTTCAGAATTGTTTCGTGGCCAAAAGCCAGAGAGAATAATCCTTGACCTGGATACAATGATGATTCTAGACTCCTGGAATGGAAAAGGGGAGGCAATTTTCAATTCAGCCCTTGTTTCCTTCCCAGATCTCATGGTATTTATTAGTTAAAAAATGAGAGTATAGGTATCTACTTCTGAGAGTATAAATGTGTGTTGATGTTTATATGCATATGAGGTGGATACTGGCATGTGTGCGGAGGATGGTGAGAGTTTTGGGCCTTTTTTATGTCATCTGGGAACAAATGCCCGAGACTACATGAAGCAAAACAATGGTGTCTGTAAATGGGTCTAATTACCAATAAAAGAATGCAAAAGATTATTTATTATTATTTGCTCTGTGGTTTGTGTGCATTAAAGTCAAACTAATTCATAGAGTGGTCTTTTCTTATTTTTAATTTTAGAGAGAGTATTCTAAAACATGGGAGATGGCAGGCTCTATTTTGACACTTTCAAAAATATAGGTTTAAATTGTATCCATACAGACCCTTATGTCACTAGTAGCAACTGTATTTACTGAGATTTCCTGAAGGCATGCAATGTCTTTTTGAACTAGAAACACTTTCATCTTAGTTTCACACTTTTAGTAAAACTTTAGTATAATTTTATTTGCCTAGGACATAAGAATACATACGATATAAAGTTGCTCAGAAAAATGATTAATCAAATTGTATCGACAACAATGAAATGATGAAAGCAGCACTATTTTGAAGAGCTCAACTAAAGTACCAGGGAGGGTTTTGCAACATTTTCTTTTATAATATTAAAGCAAAAACTAAAACTATTTTGTCATGATTTTTGTTGTGCAGTAGCCAGCTTTATTGTTACATACATGAACTTAACCACAGGTTGTGTTACATAGTAAAAAATTCACTATATAAGTAAATATACACATAATGTATGTGTATACCCATGCCCCTTTGCTCCTAATTATATTCCAGTAAACAGGTTTAGGAAAATGTCTGGGAAAATACCACCAGATATTGATAATTACTAATAGGTATTAATATTTTGGAAACTGCTTTCACTTTCATATTATCTCAAGTTCTGTAATGATGATACATTATGTTTATAACAGTTTTGATATTAGATTTTAAGGTGAATCATAAATAAAAGACTGTCCACCATCATTATTATTGAAAGAAAAAAAAGAGAATAATTTGGTCAACTTGAATATGTAACTATTTGGTGAATGCAGATGGAACAGTCACATGCCCATTTATAATATTTACTATAATCTTTAGTAAAATATATAAAATCACACACTGTGGGGGTGGTGCCTGTGGCTCAGTGAGTAGGGCACTGGCCCCATATGCCGAGGGTGGCGGGTTCAAACCTGGCCCCGGACAAACATTAACAAAAAAAACAACTGGGTGTTGTGGTGGGCGCCTGTAGTCCCAGCTACTCAGGAAGCTGAGGCAAGAGAATCACCTCCGCCCAAGAGCTGGAGGTTGCTGTAAGCTGTGATAGCACAGTACTCTACCAAGGGAGACAAAGTGAGACTGCCTCTAAAAAAGAAATAAAAAAAATTTAAAAAATCACACATTGTGTGATAAAATTGAGATTTTTTTTTCTCTTGTTTCAGGACCTAGAGCACTTTTGAACTTCATAATGTGAATCCTGGATGACAGACACTGGTATCTTCAGCAGAACTATAACCACTTTTTAATTCATTACCACATTGTTCCAAGAACACACTGTTTAATTTTATTCTCATGTTTAAAATGTGGCACGTTAAAACCATGTATGACATTGATACTAAAATTGTTTGTCTAAATGAATGAAGTCCATTTACAAGACATGCTAAAAGTTTACCCCATCACCCTGGTGCCCTGTAATTGTATATCTGTCATTTACACAATACAGTTCCTTGTAGTGTTTCTTTGTAAAGCTTCAAAAAAAAAATATGATTAACTTCACATCTCACATGGAAGTCACTCCCTCAATAATTAGAATTACTATTAAATATAAAGTCACTCTGACTCATCTACCTTTCTCTCTCTCTCCAAAATGTGTGTGTATGTCTATGTACATGAATACACAAACTGTTCGGATGGAGGTAATGAACATGCACAAAAGTAACACTATACACACACACACACATATGTTTTTATATGTGCAACTTTTTCTGTAAACAAAGCAATTAAGAAAGAACTGTGCTACATGCTTCAAAGTACCCTTATTTTATTTACATGTGCATAAGTATACACACATATAATACTTATATCTCTCTATATAGATATTAGATATAAAATAGCTATATCTATATTTAAAATAGTTTACTGTTTTAAATTGCACACAAATTTTATGGATACCCCCTGTGTATTCTTGTATACTTATGTGTGTACAATATACACATATACTTATATACATATATATACTTTATATATGTGTCTCTGTGGGTGTGTATATATATATACAATTTTATATATGCAATTTTTAAGTTTAAATTGTATCGAAACAGTACCTTATATACAGTAGTGAATATAATATCAAATATATATATATATATATACACACACACACACACACATACAGAGTACTTTTTGAGATTAAAAAGAAGCCGTTTCTTATATCGTGGCATAGAGTAATAGAAATATTATTTTTAATCTGTAATGTACTTACATTGTATTGCTTGAGAATATCCAAGCTTGCTGTGCAGAACAAAGGAAAACAGATGAGACTGATGGCAAGCACAAGATAAGTTAGAACAGAGAAGTAGCTAGTGAGTGAGCACAGAACAGAACGGGAGAGGACGAGGAGACAGCTCAAGTACACGCCACACTAAAGAGACACCTATTATTCATCGGCCATTAAACATAGAGGAGGCACCCAAGGCACTGAATGGTCAAGGTCCACTTAATATACACAACATGAGTCACACAATCATCGGGAGGTTTTAATTAAGCTTCCCCTTGCTGATTTCCATATGGGTGCCAAGGGTACTCCCCAAGAAGCACACAAAATCCAGAGCTGTTTAACCAGTTCCTTGGTGCGTAGAGCTCTGGCCAGGCTGCCTTGTTTGACCTTGCATCCTTCAGACAGAACAGGTGTATGTCAGTGGCTCCTAGTACCCTCCACAGGACAGGGAAGGGGGACTTCTCAGCGCTAAGTACCCTAGGAACACAGCCGTGTGTCCCTTCTGCTGTATCCTACAAGGGTTAACTTACTCCTTCCCTTTCACCTAGATTCTCTTCACTCGGGTTTCAAATAGATTCAGCACATTTTACACTGCAAGCATTTTATTTCTGTCTGTTGAGTGTTTCTCTCCTGTGACTCTAGGATCGCTTGCTGGACAGTGTAATTGAACAGCACCATTGTATCAAGGTTCGTTTTCTTCATGACAAATTTTATTTGTGTTCTACCTCAGATTTTGCTTTTATCAAAAAAGAAGTAAAAATTGTGTTTAAAAATACCACCTAAGGGGGTTTACTGCAGTAACTTTTCATACCTTAACATACAAAGAGAGCTAGTTCATGTTGCAATTTATTTTTCCACTGAATTAAAGACATTAGAGCCAAAAAAAAATTAATCTCTCTGGAGTATAAACTGTGTGTGTGGCTTTCTGGGGTGGCACCTGGAGAAAAATAAGTTCCTTAGGTAATCACTTTATAAAAATGTCCACTCATACATAACTAACTTCGAGAGACAGTTGTACGTTTTGAGATGGGAACTTGAAGACTGAGAGAAACGGTGATGATCTTAAAACACAAGGAAACACAACCTCTCGTATTTGAAGGACCTGTCAAGAAGATTTAAATTTATAATTAAAGAATTCTTCTTTGACTTTTATTGGGGCTTTATGAGAAGACTAATTGAGATCCCCTTGGGGAATTTTTATTCAGCCAGTGTCTCTACCTCCATGACACCACTACATCAAAGGTAATAGAATTGGCACGCTGATTGAATTGAACAAGAGCCTCTGTTGTCTGTAAGCTGAGATGGTGAACTTGGAATATTAACCTTTCAGGCAGTATCAGATTGTAGAATTGCTAGTTTCATCTCTTCTAAGAATGTAAATGGGCTTAACATAGCCACCCAAGCTGATCTGACAACCTGGCAATATACAGAGTATTCTTTTTTTTTAAACTTTATAGATTGATGTGCTCTATTTTGGATTCCACTGAATTCCCTGAAAGATCTAGGAAAAAATTTACAAAATTATGTTACAAAAGGTCACCTATCAGCAAGTTTTCAACTCTAGATTCAACTCCAGACATTTTATAATAATCTTTCTCACCCCTGTCTGCTGTTTCTAGTTTAGATAACAAAAGCTAAATTTTTTATATTATTTTATATGTTCCTTGACTACCATTTTTCTCACAATTTAAAAACTCTTATATGAACAAAATATGCATTTGAAAATGAAGATCATAGTAAAAAAATTCCGTTACTCATATTTTAAAAATACTTATATGTGTCTATCTGTAGATGTTGTACTGGAAATATGTGTATTTTATTTATGTGTATTTATTTTATTTATTTTTGAATTACATACACATTATTGTAAGCTACTTTTTTCACTTCATACATGTACACTTTCATATTGAAAACCTTTTCATTAGTATCAATTATTATATATACACATATAATTCTATTATGTGCATATAACAGGCATGTGCATACATATATTTATATAAACATTATCTCAAATAAAAACTACCACTAGCAAAATTCTAGGAGTATTTCTTTGTATCATAGTCTATATGAATGGTTGCTTTCTCTAAGTACTTAATAGGCCTGCCTCAAATCCGAGATTTCATTATTAAACAACAGTATAATAAACATCTTTCAGGATAAGATCCCTTAAAAACAAACTTATGAGTTGCTTATAAGGAAATCTTTCATTTGGTGTTGCCTGGACTAGGAGGAAAATATCAATGATTTAATGGAATTTTTTTCATAAAGGACATCTCACCTACCAAATGTGTCTGACACTGTACTTTATCTTGAACTTCACTTATATAGCATATTATCATTAAAAGAAATTTTTATCTGCTTAGTGGGTAAGACATGGTACACATATTATTTTAATTCATAATTTTTCTTTATTATGTAATTTGAATTTGTTCATACCTTTCCTCCCAAAAGCCACAGCAAGCACCTTTGTATTCATCAACAACTAAAGCTACCTCCACCCTTGAGGGGGACCAGGTTAACAAGTATTCTCCCTGAGCTGCCTGTCTTCAGAGAAGAGACTGCCATACTTAGAGGTAAGTCCTGGCACAACCAAATTTTCTCTACCACAGCATTTAGCCACAGACTACAGACAGGTTAATAGTCCTGCATGTAGCACGTAAAGTTGCCCCTACCACATCGGCTACATCTGGGTCAGGATGGGAGTTGGGACTCTGTGTGTATTTGTGTCCCTGAAGGAAAGAAACAACTGTCTCCATGTAGAGAGGGAGGTGTGGGTACTGTATGCTTCCCAAGCTGCCTTGGATAATCTCATCAAAAGGGTCCACCCTTCCCATTGCAGGCTCACGATGTATCCCATCCACCTTTCTCCTCCCTGAGAATACTTCCAGAGCAGGACAGGGTGATGACCCTCACTATCACAGCCAGCACCCCATTTCATGTATGCTTGAGATCAAGTTTGCCAAGCCTGTCTCAAAATACTCCCCAAGAAGTCAAGCATGTCATCCAGCATTTATCTAACCTAATCCACCACCACTGGTTCCTGAAGACTCTCCCAGGGTTCTGAGGTCCAACTAATCCCAATTTCCAACATTACCGTGGTTACCTGCATGAGCTGAAAGGCAGTGGACCTCTCCCTCTCCACAATGGGCAATAGGCCACAGCAAAGGAAAACATGTAAACTGCAAAGCTATTTGTTTAGAGCTGAAGGAAGAAGTTCCAGAAGAGAAGGAGCTAGTGTAACTCTGGGAATAATAAAACAAAACAAACAGAAAAGTCTCTTTGGACATGCTTAGAGGATCACAGGAAGAGGCTTCAACCAAAGGGAAGTTTTTGAAATGCCAGTTATAGAATTCAAAATATGAATCAGAAGTAAATTTAATGGTGAGAACATTGAAAACCAACAGGAAGAAACAAACAAATAAAAATCAGGAAGTGAACAAAAATTTTACCAAATTGATAACTACTAAAAAACTTACCAGAACTTTTGGAAATGAAAGAATTATGTAAGAGATTTCAAAATGCCATAGGGAGTCTCAACAATAGACTAAACCAGGCAGAAGGAAGAATGTCAAGATGGAAGAAAAGGCTTTTTGCATTAACTTAGTCAAATTAAAAAAAAAAAAAGAAAGAAAGAAAGAAAAATAATCAAGAGAAGTGAAATCTCCTTCTACCACAGCATTTAGGCACAGCCTACAGAAAGGCTAGTAGTCCTGTATATAGCAAGAAAAGTTGCCCCCCCATGTCTACTGCATCTGGGTCAGGGTGGGAAAAATATGAGATTATGTAAAATGTTCAAACATAAGAATCATGGGTATCCTTGATGGAGGAGAAGAAAAATGCAAATACAAAATCTTGGGAACTTATTTGAGGGAATAAAAGAGAAAAACTGTACTGGTTTTGCTAGAGGTTTAGACATCCCGATACAAGAAGGTTAACTAATTCCTGGAATGTTTAATGCAAATAGGACATCATCAAAGTACATAGTCATCAGCCTCTTCAAACTAATAGTGAAAGAGAAAATGTGACAAGCTGTGAAAGAGTAAAGTAACTTACAAAGGAAAACCTAAGAAAATAACAACAGATTTCTCAATGGAAAACTTACAACCCAGAAGTGACAGATTCCTCACATTTATTCTCTGAAACAGAATAACTGCCAACAAAGAATTTTATATCCCGGAAAAGTAAATTACATAAATGAAGGAGAAATAAAATATTTTTCAGACAAGCAAACACTAAAGGTTCTGTCACTGCTAGGGCCAGCCTTCAAAAAGTTGTCAAAAGTACTCTGAACCCTAAGAAGATCAGTCAATATTCACCGTGTAAAAACACAAAAAGTAAAAACTTACAGGTCTTAAAAGACAAGGGAGAAAACAAAGCAGCTGTGACTGAAACTGTATCTCACAAATTAATATTCACATTGAACGTAAATACCTCATATGCTCTACTGAAATGTATAAACTCACACACACACAAACACACACACACACACACAATGCAGATACCCACTGCCCCCGTGAAAGTCACAGAGCATTACAGAGACTCAAGGTAAATTTTTTTTAGGAATGTAAAAAAATACTTCACAAAAATGGAAAACCAAAGCCAGCATGAATAGCTACTGTTACAACTGATAAAATAGATTTTAAATCATCAACAGGAAAAAAGGACAAAGATGGTCATTATATAATGATAAAGAGATCAATTCAAAATGATTTATTATATCAATCTTAAATATATAGGCACCTAACAATGGAGATACCAGATTTATAAAACAAATACTAGTAGACCTAAGGAATGAAATCAATAGCAAACTCATAGTGGGAGACGTCAAAACTCTACTGAGAGAAAAAGACAGATTATCAAGGCAGAACATCATCAAGGAAACAATAGAGTTAAAAGGTATTCTAGGGCGGCACCTGTGGCTCAGAGGAGTAGAGCACCTGACCCATATGACGGAGGTAGCAGGTTCAAACCCAGCCCTGGCCAAAAACTGCAAAAAAAGAAAGAAAAAAGGTATTCTAAAACAAATGTACCTAATGGACATCTACATCTACAAAAAACAACAATAACAGTCCCTGGAGAATATAAATTCTTCTCACCAGCACATGGAGTATTTTCCAAGATAAGCCAGGTCATATGTTAAATCACAAAAAAAACCTCAGCAAATTTGAAAAAATAATGAAATCAGACCATGGATCTTAGACCACAGTAGAGTAAAATTGGAAATCTATTCCACAAGGAATGTTTGAAACTACACAAATAAGATCAAGATTGTATATTTGCTGAATGATCTTTCGGTCAACAAAGACATGAAAACGAAATAAAAAAGATTGTTTTTAATTGAATGAAAATGGTAATAATAAGCGACCAAAATCTCTAGGCTATAGTAAAGCAGTTCACAAAGGAATTCGTTAATAGCACTAAATAAATCCATTAAAGAGACAGAAGGATCACGAGTTAAAAATTTAATGTCATATCTCAGGGAACTAGACAATGAAGAACAAACCAAGACCAAATCCAGTAAAAGACAAGAAAGAACAAAGACAAGACAGAACTAACTGACAGTAAAACCAAAAACAAAATTAATTTAAAAGATCAAAGGTTCAAGGTACAAAAATTGGTTGTTTGAAAAGATAAACAAAATAAATAAAGTTCATTTAGTTAGAATAATCAGGGTATTAAAATAAGCTTAATCAGAATTTTAAAAGGAGATATTACAGTTGGCAACACGACAACCTGGATGGGACCGTAGGCCATTATTCTACGTGAAATAACCCAAGAACCAAAAACCTAATACCACGTATTCTCACTTACAAGTGAGACCTAAACAATTGGTATGCATATCCTATGGAATGACTTCACAGACGTTGGAGACTCAGAAGGGGGAGGGTGGGACAGAGGTGTGGGATAAAAAATTTACCTACTGGGTCCAGTATGTACCATCCAGGTGACCAGTACATTAAAAATCTAGACTACTATGCAATTCAGGCATGTAACAAAAAAACACTTGTACCCCCAACTCTATTTATATTTTAAAATAAATATTAAGAGGATTTTAGAAGCTGTGTGAGTTTTGGTGAGATTATGGAATGTTGACAGTTTAAGTTATCACTGTACATGTAAGTGATTAAAATATAGTTTTAGTCCATTGTTTTTTTTTTTTTTCTTTTCTTTTCTTTTCTTTTTTTTTCAGGTTTTTGCCAGGGCAGGGTTTGAACCTGCCACTTCTGGCATATGGGGCTGGTGCCTTACTCTTTTGAGCCACAGGAGCCGCCCATAGTACATTGTTTTGATCTCTTATCATCATTCGATTTAATGTTTATTTTCTTTTTTTTAATTCTTTTTTATTTTAGAGACAGAGTCTCACTTTGTCACCTCAGTAGAGTGCTGTGGCATCACAGCTCATGACAACCTCCAACTCCTGGCCTTAGGCTATTCTCTTGCCTTAGCCTCTGAATTAGCTAGGACTACAGGCACCCCCCCCCCCCCGCAACAGTCAGCTATTTTTTTATAGCAGTTTGGCTGGGGCTGGGTTCGAACCTACCACCCTGGTTATATGGGGCCAGCACCCTGCCCACTGAGCCACAGGTGCCACTCAACGTTTATTTTCTTATATACACATATCAGTGATGTGTATCTAGATAGCTTAACAAATTCTCCATACCCACCATTTTTAAATATGAAGCATAAATATAAATAAATATGTATTCCATATTTTATTATGCTTCCACTATGAATGATAAAATTAACTTTGGAATTTCTTTTCTTTTTTTTTTGGATTTTTTTTTTCAATTGGAATTGATTTTCTTAAAAGTGTTGCTCCATGTGTCTTTCCATAAGATAGGACATGTGCACAAAGCTGAAGCTTAGGAAGCTTTATTGTCATTTTTATTTTTTCCTGCTTTAATTAAAGCTTTCATTGTTGGTAAAAAATATAAATGTCATGTCTTATTTGATGAATTTTTCATTTATCAACTCTGCCCATTTATATTTCAGACCACTTTTAAGATTTTTTTTAAATTCATTCTTAAATGTGTCTCGTTCTGATAATGTAAACATGTAAGTTAATTTTTCTTTCAAATTTCTTATTTGCCTTTTAGTGTCCCCAGTATTTATTCAGTTTGATTTCCTCATTTTTTAATTTGTGTATTTCTAATTATATGCACATTAGTAAATAAATTAGGGTCTTTTTTAATTCATTGCACATTAAGCCATTTTGTCACACTCTTTATAATTTTCTATTGACACTTGTTTACACACAGAATAAAGTTCTCATGCACTATCAGAGCTTTCTACGTCTGTTGTGTTCTATCCTAAATCCATCTACCTGGTCCTTTTTCAGATCATGTTATAGGGTTTCAATAAACATTCTCAGGAATTTTGTGACTCTCAGATTTCTTTCTTTCTTCTTTTTTGAGACAGAGTTTACTATGTCACCCTCAGTAGAGTGCCCTGGTGATGTCTCAGCTCACAGCAACCTCTAATTCTGCAGTTAAGCAATTCTCTTGCCTCAGCTTCCCAAGTAGCTGGGACTACAGGCACCTGCCACAATACTTGGCTATTTTGGTGTTATAATTGTCAGTGTTTGGCAGGCCTGGGCTGGATTCGAACCCGCCAGCTCTAGTGTATGTGGCTGGAACCCCAGCCACTGAGCTGTGGGCACAGAGCCTCTCAGATTTATTTCTCACACTTGTCTATCTAAAATTTTACTATAGTTTAAATATTCCCATATGAATTTTAATTTTTCTTCATGATTCTCAGTTATATTCCTCGTCTGATTATGTCTTGTTGAGAAGCCAAAACAGTATTACATCGACTAATAACATTTACTTTTATTTAGTCAGTCCCTCAATTTCAGGTGATTTGATCCATTGTGTTTACTTGTATCTAAATTTCCCTATTAGTTTATTTAGTATCAACATAAAAGTAATATTTAGAGTTTTTTGTTATTAATTTATAAACTAAGAGGTTAGGAGCTCTATCTTCTGTATGGCTTAAAAAGAAATAGTTGGCTAATCATAACTACAATTTTAATGTAAGTAGAAGAATAAATTCATTAAGTAGCTTTAAACCAGAAATGTTTTATTAAAGAATTACAATTATTTACAAAATTACTAAATAATGGTTGCTTTTGTTTTTATTTTAGTCACACAGCATACAATATTTATATATCCACCTAAAACTTCCACCAAATCATTTTAAAATAGTGTGTTTTTATTTAGCCGACCTTTAAGGAATGCTTATTTACCACATACCAAACATTTTTTGCAGGTGTTTTCTCTTTGTAATAAAAATGATCATTTAAAATAAACATTTGGGGGCCTGGCACAGTGGCTCACACCTGTAATTCTACCACTCTGGGAGGCTGGAGCTCACAAGTTCAAGATCAGCTTGAGCCAGAGCGAGACCTCATCTCTAAAAATAGCCTTACAATAGCTAGGCACCTGTAGTCAGAGGCTGAGGAAAGAATCGCTTGAGCTCAAGAGCTTGAAGTTGCTGTGAGTTATGATGTCAGGGCACTCTACCAAGGGTAACAAAATAATACTCTGTTTCCAAATAATAATAATAATAATAAAATAAACATTTTAGCCATTTCTCAGATAAGAAAATTGAGGAACTAAAAAATTTAAGTGTCTTACTGTGCAAACTTGGATTCTAATTACAACAAACATATTCTTTTCCACATACAGGGTGGCTTACCTTCATTAATCTTCCCTGGAGAGGTATTTATTGGCATAAAATAGGGTAACCAAAGCAGTCCATTCATTTGAATATATCATATGGACCTTCCCTGAGACACTTGTGCTGAAAAATATCTGAAATAACTAAAGTGAACTAGAAATGTATAAAGAACTTATGAATTCAGGTCCATCCACAAAAACAATTTGGACGTGTCACAGAAAAATATCCTGGTAATGAACTGTCTGTCGGAGAATGGCCCTTATTTCCTTCCCTGATGGAGTTTCAGTTCACTCTGTCCCAAAGAGACACAGAAAGTATAACTGACTCTTGAGCTTTAAGTCACTCTCATTGATATTTCAATGATTAGAGGATGATAAGTGAAACCTTCCGACAGCCATCCCCCTGAAACAACCTGCTTTTGATAGCTCTGAATATTGCACTTTCCCTATTGGAAATCCATTAAACTGAGACTGAAGTAAGCACATGCTGGGTGAAAATGATATGAAAGTGAATCAGATTATAAAGAAAATCAGAAGAGTCCAGAGGCCTACTGGAGTGTCCTGTGAAGCTGCTGAATTTGTTGCTGTTTGCATTCAAATGCATTGGATTCACAGGAAAGAATGATATTTGTTTGTTAGGCACTCTTCTATTTGCAATTAATACATTAACAGTGGCAATCTAGAGCTACCAGACCCATTTGTCTGTTTCTCAATTTCCTATTATAAAGTCAAGCAATTTTCAAAACTCACTGATCAAAGTTTATGGAGTCATCAAAACAGATCTGCAAGTCTTGCTCACTACGTCCCGAGACAAGATAAAGTAGGGCTTAAGCAAAAACATTGAATGTATTTATATACACTCAATATTATTGAATATATATATATATAAAAACATCAGGTATATACATGGGGGACCCAGTATATTACACACCATTCTAAATTGCACATGAACTTTATGGCCACCCTGCATATATCAGTTTTCAACTTCATTCAACAGACATTTCCTGAGTATATAACAAATGAAAACATTCTTCAAATATAAAAAACATCAAGTGGTTCTCTGAATAGCAACGAAGGCCAAAAACAAATATTGCTCTTTATAAAAACACTTGATTTTTCAAATAAAGACCTGAGTTAAACACTGTGGCATCACAAAGGAGGTAAGATGTTCTTTATTTTAAACTAATAAAGTTTGAAAAGTTTTTCTGGGGCTGGACATGGTGGCTCTCTGGGAGGCCAAGGCAGTGGATCTCTTGAGCTCAGTAGTTTGAGACCAACCTCAGTAAGAGCAAGACACCATCTCTGAAAAAAAAGAAAAGAAAAAAATAGTTGGCATAGTGGCAGGTGCCTGTAGTCCTAGGTACTCAGGAGGATGAAGCAAGTGAATCGCTTGAGCCCAAGAGTTTGAGGTTGCTGTGATCTATGATGCTATGGCACTCTACCAATGGTGACAAAATGAAACTCTATCTAGAAGAAGAAGAAGAAGGAGGAGGAGGAGGAGGAGGAGGAGGAGGGAAGGAAGGAAGGAAGGAAGGAAGGAAGGAAGGAAGGAAGGAAGGAAGGAAGGAAGGAAGGAAGGAAGGAAGGAAGGAAGGAAAAGAGAAAAGAAAAGAAAAGGAAATTTTTTCTGTATCATTCATTTGTTTAAGACCAGCTGTAAGGAAAGTTCCTCTCTCAGTACTCTGCTTTCCCTTCATCATAATTTACACACTTTGGAGTGTTTCCCACTAAGGGTTTTCCTACACAGATACTAAAGATTTCAACTTTTCATTGACCTTTCTGTTTTTGTACCAACTATGATATTTTGGGTTTAAGAATAACAAAATAAAACACAACAAAAAACTAAATAAGATGAAAGCATAATTAGATTGATCGACGACATTGACTTTTTATTTAGTGACTCCCTCAATTACAAGAGATATCCCACTAAGTCTCCCCTTGTGTTTATCTGTATCTAACTTAAGAAACAAAACCACAACAACACAAACTGAATGAGATGAAAACAGAAGTTTCCTCGGATTGTCTAATTTACGATTTGATGAATTTAGGTACAAAGTGTAAGGAAGGGGATGCAGGATGAAAGAGGTAGGAGGGTGAGAAAGTAGAGGCCACAGGTGCTCCTCACATTGTACCCTCGCAAACACCATGAACTTTCTCTCTCCTAAGAAAGGAGTCATCTTCGAAGAAGCCTCCAGTTTCATTTGCACTAGTGGGTCATCTGCTCATCATCACAAAAAAATGAGGAACAGCATGTCTGGATCAATCAATTGGACCGTCTAATGGTTATGGGAAGGGAGAGGTGGAAGGAGAATAGATAGTTCCTGTAAGTATATTGCTAATTTAAATTAAACAAGATCAGATTGCCCTTGTATAGTATAAGCAGAATTGCTTCAGCTAGACCAGTAAGAATTTGGATCAGTAAACTCCAAACCGAAGTATTTGCTTTTTCATTGATCACTGGAAAACAAGGGGTAAAATGACTTGGTAACTTGAAACTCCATATTTTTAAAATAAAAGTTTTATTTTTATCTGGGCTGTTCCTCTACATTTGTAATTCCAGGTTGACAAACTTTCTTCTCTGAGAATACTTCAACAGCTAATAGGGAGAGATGGACTTTAGTACCTGCTGGAAAGAAAGCTAGGTAAGTAAGAGTTGTACAGATTACTATTTTTAGCCCATAGAATCTCTAAAGAGGGCAACCACTTACTTTATAATCTAAAATCTGAAGCTGTGTTAGTACTTAACAAAACTCAGACACTCTGGGATGCCCTACATAACAATATCATATAAAGTAGAAATCTCAATTAAATTTCAAAATGAACAATATTATTGCTTTAAAATTCACAAATATTTGAAGAAGATCACTCCAGGACAGAAATGCTTTTTTTTTATTGGAATTTTTATTGTTTTAATCTTTCTATGTGAAGTCTAATCAAATCACATTGATTTGGCAGCTTAGGCTAATGCTTCAGAAGCTTTTGATTAATTCTATCTGGGCATGAACCTGTACATTGAAATTAATGGGAGGTCTCAGAATGGATCAGGCTGGAGCAAAACCTATTTAAATTATGAGTGTGATGACAGTGAGGGTTAAAGAAGATTGCTTGAGACTCTTGGAAAAGGGAGAAGACAGGGGGAGTGGGTGGCCAAATAATGATTTATTAGTAGTAATAAACTTGGCCAAGAGACTAGCATGCCTTAGAATTAATCTTTCCCAAGAGATAACAATGACAGTTCTCTCAGAGCTGGTTTTAAGCAAAACCAAATACTTCCCAAAGAGCCAAGGAGAGAGATGTTCCATACCCAGCTATGGAAAAGTAGGTCAGTAGATCAAATGCTGCCTTTTGAAGAGTAAGACAATGGTAGGGAAGGACAAATGTGATTGGGGCATAAGAACTCTCTGTATGCATTGTGGATAATGGGCAAAGAGGAGGTTTAACACCTGCGTGATACCTATCACGGAAAATGCATGGCAATGACAAATCGTGAAGTGCAAAGGCAGCATTTGTGTTTGCAGAGCACCTGCTCCGTGTCTGCCACTGTGATAGAGGTGTCAGCATCTTCCTCACGTTTCCTGGTCTGTCCGTTTATGCTCAGCCTCAAGTTTAAAGCTAACATGAGAAAGACAGACTGGAAAGCTTGCCTTTAAGTACACAAACACTCATAGACTGGTACTGTGGGGTGACACTGGTTCCCTGTCAGCACTTCATTGGAGACTTGCACTTCCTTTATGTTGATTTTGGCAAAGAGAGAGCCAACAAAAGCTAAAACAATAGACTGAAATGCGTAAGACATTATCCTTGATTGTGTTACTATATTTGCTTTTCCCTTGAAGTAGCCAGAGCTGTTGCAAAGGGCTGGAAAAGTTGAGCCCGTTAGGCCATCTACACAAAGCCTAAAAGGGTGTTGAAAAAAAAGGGAAAGGAAAAAAATATCCAAGGGGTTTTTTCCTAGGGACAAACGATTTAACTAATCTTTATTATGAGATTACATCCAAGTAGAATTCAATCAGTTACAGAAAGCTGAGCATAATATACAAATGATCTCAAACTAACTTAAAATCAAAACTATAACATTTTTAGAATTACATGGACATTAGTTGAATTCTATATATTGAGCACAGGTTCCCTTGAAAATATAAAAGACAACTTATAAAAAAATAAGCCTTTGTTACGTTGAAAAGCCCCCATTTTACTTTTTTATTTTGAAATCCATTAGTTAGATGCATGCTTACTACACAAGGTTATTTAATAAACATAATTGAATATTTTAATCTTGTAAAAGTCAAATTACTGAATAAAACAAATAGAACATCCAAAATTTAAAATGCAAGTGTAATTAAGCATGTGTTTTTTGTCTTTGAAGAAAATTATCATTTTTGACTCATATTTTCTTTGGCATACAAGTTATAAAAATTAAATTGATGTTGCACTAATTTTTTTATATTGTAGATGGATTTTAAAATAAAGGGAGATAACATAAAAATAAAGTCTTTGCATATTCATTTTAATACACTTCCAAGAGCTGTTTTTAATTAATCACAAATTGAGTCTTTAGGTACGTTAAGCATCAAACGTCCCCACTGACTTCTATGAGGTATGAACGTATCCATATTGTCAGCTATGTTAATCATAAAGTGCTAAAAAAATGCAAAATTGAAACCACAATTTAATAGGTATGCAAATTAGGAAAATGCAGAATGTTTAAATGTGTAAGATCTTGATTTCCTAGCTGGGGGTTACTTACAAAACACATTAAGTTCAAAGTTACTTTTTGATGCTTTTTTCTTTTTCTGGAAGTTATCAAAATTAACTAAAAAGTCACAAGCAACATTTTTGGCAGTGGCTGAAGACTATTTTTCATATATCCATCACACATAATGAGCCCAGGGATTTTTCTCAAATGTTGCCATTAACATTCGCCTTTTCTTGAACCTCACGCTTAAAAAAATAACAAAAAAGTAAAATTTAAGGAAATGACAAAATACAACAATAGGTACTAAAAGTCCCTAGGCATAGGGATCTTAATTGCACCAACAATGTGATGGTCAGTGACCATTAGTCCCCCGGGATGCTGGCCCTGGCTAATGGACTGAGAGAAGGCTTTCGGAGAGCTGAGCTACTGAGCAGCCTGGAGAAAGGTTTGCTGGGAATCACTGCTTAATAGATACAGCTTTCTCCTTTACCAGGAACTTGATTTTTCAACACATCTCTCTAACACATCGTGACTTTAAAAAATACACAGTTTGGTTCTCTTGGGGAGAATTGAAAAATCATGACTGGAGAATGGCCTTCTCCAATAAGGCTGAGCCTGAACTCTACCATTTAGTAAACATTCCTTTTGCTTTCCAGGCAAGCGTAGAAAAGGAATCTACTGGAACTCACATAACATTTTAGTATGAATCTACTCAGAACCTTTTTTCTTAATTAAACAAAAGGGTCGGAGGCACCCTGGGAGCAGGAAGGAAGAACAGGTGTGTGAGGAAAGAGGGTCACCCAGCACTGAAAGTAGGAAGACCCGGCTCTGCAGGTGTCCACAGTTTCCCCAGCAGCTAACTCAGAAGGGAAAGTCGGAATAGTGTGCGCTTGTATCTGACCCTCCGTGAGAGCGAGCCGAGGCCCAGCTGTACATAATGAGGATAATGTTGCAAGACAACAATGGGGACTCTTTTTAGTTCTTTTTTGAAAGAAAATGTGACTATTTATGAGAATTAAAAATACATGTTACTAAGTAATTTTTTATATATTGCTTGAGATAGGGTTGTTTTATTTTTTTTCTTGTCTTTTTTCTTTCTCTATTTTCTCCCTGCTCTCACCCTATTTAAACAGATAATTGGCTTGTTTACTTTGTTTTATGGAGGGGTGTGTGGCTGGGTAAAATATGTAAAGCCTGTGTCATTTGTAATGCTTAAACCCATTGGAAAAAAATCATGTCAAGTTTGTTAGAGGTGAAATAATGAGCTCTCAAGAGAGGGAAATGGACTGAAAGAGATCCTCTCAAGCTAGGAGAAATTCTCCTACATGGTGGCAAGCCACGCCCTAGTCTGTGAAAGTTGACAAGTCTTCAAGCAAGGCCACTGCACGAGCAGCTGACGTCCCTTCCTGTGTGTCTACCTCTGCTGTCGTCCTCTGTGCCACATCAACACTTGCCTGAAACTGAGGGGAGTTCCCCTAACGAGTAAATGGAAGGAAAAGAAAAGCTGGGTTTGGTATAGAGACTGTGTTGTGAGACATGTTAGCACTAACTGAATTCGGTGCCCAAAGTATTCCAGCTCTCTTTAAGGACATTCAAGAAAGACGCTGAGAAGAAAGAACCTTCCAGTTAGCAGACTATCAACCAAATGTAGCATTTTCTGTCTGTTCTGTGAGGAGACAGACCATGAGTAAGGAGTGATGTAAGTCCAGGAATAGTAGCTGGGTATTTGCCTGGATGTTTAGGATAAGGAAGTCATATTCCAAGGCTGCTACAAGGGAATTGTCTAAAAATATGAACTTCAGAATTGTGGTTCTTTTACATATTCAAGATACACATCTGTGTGTGTGCGTGCTTGTGTGTGCATACACACACAGAGACCCTCACTGTAGGCAGAAATTTCCAAAAGCTGATGGACGATATAAACCTCAGTGGATTTCAATTAATGCTCTCCGGGCACTCAACTGCATGTTCAAATACCTCATGAGCAAAATCTCTTTCATGACAACCCTGGAAGTTATGCCTGGGCTCAGCGTGCAAACTTGTCACTCACTGTGGTGACTTAGCTCTTCCCACTGCACTGCCTGGTGCTAACAGTGCCATTAGTCAGAACCAATTCTGGGAACTAAATGTAGTATAGGGTCCTATGTTGGCCAGTTAGTCACGTGGTGGTGAGCTGATTTCAATAAAATACTGGAAGGGACACTGATTTTCCTCTCCATGTTTTTATTTGTTTGCTTGTTTTCACTTTGTCCTATGTTTTTCTGAAGCTATTTTAACAAATTATTGAGGGATGTTCTATGCCATCGTTATGTTATCAAACATGATGTTCCTACAGATCAACAACTCGGTTTAGTAAATCATGTTAGTCAAGTGAGCAAGGTCAGTGGGATTCACGGGTATTATGAACCCATTCATCAGAAGCAGAGACCTTATGGGCTGGAGTTGTTCCTAAGAAGATTTAGTTACAATGCCAGCTCTATGACAACACTACGCTTGGGGTCAAAGGGATTTTTGTCAGGAGGTAATATATGCATTAAAGTAGTCCCTGCTAAAATCAGAATATAGGACCTATGTGTGGAAAGGAAAAGGCAGCTACCCAAATACAGCTAAGAACCAACACATTGTGTATTGGTGCCCATCTTCACAACCATCGCCTTTACTGTATTAAAGTTTAACTAATCTAAGAGGAAATGTCTCTAATGAAAATTAAAGCAATGGTCCATTAAATTAAAATGTCCCATGGTTAATCTTTCCATTGCGTTTAGAGAAGGGGGGAAAAAGTTCACAGTGTTAACAGAAGTGACCGCTGTAAATATTAAGAGAAAATAAAGTTAAGCTGTGTTTTGCAGGCTTTCATATAATTATTAAGTATATGAAAAACAGAATAATTTGCTAACTTCATTTTCATTTTGTCCCATTGTTTATTATTTAATACTTCAGCTGTTACACTTAGAGCGGTGTCAAGCTATAATGTTCAATCTTATCATATATATATTTATATATTATTTATATATATATATATATTTTACTCTTTCGAGTATAGTTTTTCCTCATGATTTTAATAATACAGGGGTGTCCAATCTGTGGCCCAAAGGCCACATGATGATTTTGTGAAGGTCTTTTATTGGCTTATTTGTGGTGTCCGATATCATGAAAGGTATGCACAGACTTTGTTGATTTTTTGTTGTTGTTGTTTTTTACTAATCAGCTTTCATTAGTGTTTGTGTACTTAATGTGTGAAACAACACAACTCTTATTCTTCCAATGTGCAGCAGAGAAAAAAAGAGGTTAGATGTCCCTGCTAGTACATCAGAAGAGTGTACAATAAGCCTATAGACCCCACAGTAGAAGAGATGTGTGCCCTTAAAAAAAATCGTAAAGCCTTTTGGCCATATGAAGTATGATAATGGGTTACATACATTCACATGTTTTATGTTGCCAATATTTTCCAAGCTTACTTCTACATTTCTTTGTGGAACCCCCCCCCCAAAACATCAAATCTACTTACTACCTTTTACTTTATTTTTGACTTTTTTATAAAGCCTTTCTTTGCCACAAACTTAGAGAAAATATTTGCTTACACTTTCCTCTAGTACCTTTCTAAACCATCACATTTTATAATTTTTTTATTGCTAGATAATGTACAAAACAGACATCTTTACTCCACACCCACTTTCAGCTTTATTGAGTGAAATATACTAGAGAACAGTGAAAGACAGGGTCAGAGCTGCTGTGGGATTATTTTGATTAACGTCTATAAAATGGCAGTATAAAAAAAGAAGTAGAAGGTCATTCCAAATTTAAAAAAAATGGGTGTCCATTTGGTTGCATCAAACTTTCTATTTCCTCAATTTCTACCATAAGAAATACAAAGATCTCCATTTCCCCCCAGTGAATGTGTATCTTCCATGAAGCAGCACACCAATGCAGAGACTACTGTGATTAGAGAAATGAATGCAATATAAATGCAAGCATGGAAACAGGTTCCCCTAGGAACACCCAGGGTATTCCTCTATGTGTGTGTGTCCATCAGTCTGTCTATCAG
Source organism: Galago senegalensis (assembly GCA_963575145.1). Taxonomy (NCBI): domain Eukaryota; kingdom Metazoa; phylum Chordata; class Mammalia; order Primates; family Galagidae; genus Galago; species Galago senegalensis. The sequence continues at coordinate 2,153 of CAUYTI010043824.1, read as the reverse complement.
CTTCAAGGTAAAAATCTCAACCAATACCATGCTTTTCATCAATCTTACCCTAATACCATAATACCTTAGAATAAATGACGGGCAACAGTTTTAACATTCTTGTAATTTAGGTGGCTGGCATTCCTCCCATTTTTGCTTGGCATTTAAGCAAGAAAATCTTCAGTAAACATCTACCCTTCAAAGTCCTTTTAGTCTAAGTTACCAGATATTTTTCTTCCACCGAGAAATAAAATTAAGTAGTTCTGTCCCTACCTGTAACCTCCATCAGTAAACACAGGAATACAAACTTCTTTGCATCTCAATAATTGCCAGGCTAAATTAACAAGCTGCTAATATTTTGATTTACAAATTTGAGGCCCCTTTGGTTAGCCTGGCCTTCGAGAAGATTGAGCCGTGTCGTCTGTTCCCCAAAAGTAAGTGACTGTTTATTCAATCTCTTGATTAGAAGGCTGCCCTCAAGCCAGATAAAAGAGGTTCCATAATAAATGTGAGACTCTCATGTTTTGTTTTGCTTTCTGGATTTAGTACAAAACATTAAAAGGAATTGGAGATTGATTTTCAGTCGGGGACCAGTGCCAGATAAAACAAGGAGTGAACAGGCGGACTAGTTTGTAGACATGAGCTCTGTTATAATGAGGAGAGCTTTTGGGTTTTGATTTAATAGCAAGTGGGTTGTTCCAGGTGTATGTGATGGTGTGTGTGTGTGTGTGCACGCATGCATGCACGCTAATGCACAAGCTTCCCAGACCCCCTAGGACTCTGCAACTCATTGTCACTGATACTCTGTTGTTACTGTCAAAGACCAAAACTAAATGCACTCACCCATTTCTTTAGTCATGGAACTAAAAACTGTCAGTTGAATTTACTTTCCTTTTTTTTTTTTTAAATTAAATTATAGCTGTGTACATTAATGCAATCATGGGGTACAGTGTGCAAGTGTAGAGTATAAATGTCTGAACACAATAACTAAGAAAGTGCAGTGGAGGCTATTTTCACCAGTTTGAATTTCCTTTTCTTAGGACCAGTTGTACAGCGATACTGTGTGGATCAAACACACACACACACACACACACACACACATACCCACACAATGAGATCAGAGAGACTCTCATCTATATATTATTTATGTGCATGCACACACTGATTTTTTTCTTTGTGTCTCTCCCTTCCCTCCCACATTTGGGAGAGCTGTAGGGCTTACTTTGCTACGTAATTTGTCATTTGGCAGCGTGTCACAGATCAATTTCTTCCAATTCATCTTCTTTCTCCTCTTGCCTTGGGGATGATCCTGTTTCTCCTCTGACTTGCAGTGGAACTGCTCTGCTTTCTGAGTTGCTGACAAATTGACCAATAATGGGAGTAATGGATGCAGCGGTCTCCTGCTTCCCTCAGAGCAATTTACATGTCAGACCTAAAGTGTCTCCTCTTTAGAATCCTGAGCCCAAAGGAGTACCCAGTTGCAGCTACTAATGGAGCTGCTTGTACAAGTGCCTAAAGTCAATGGATCAATAAATAAAATTATCTTAGTTGCTACGAGTATTTGCCACACTTTGAAGCCCAGACAAAGGAAACAAATGGGATAGACGGGAAAAGGAAAAAAGGTGGGGGGAGTGATAATGCAGCTGAGAATTGATATTTGGACTCACAATCTCCTGTACTTCTCTCCAGTAAGGCAGATAACAGCATGTGCTGTAAGCTGTATGACATGTCCACCATGAATGCAGAAAGGAAAGGCAGTGTTTGGTTTAGGGAGGTAGGACTGCTGGGTGTTGCTTTGTTAATTCAGGTAATCTTATAAAGAAGTTTGGTTTGTTTTTGGAGTGAGCAAAATTGATATCTTACGTATCTTCCCTCCTTTGCAGGACTCCCTGTCAAATCTACAAAATACTGCTTTCATCATGCTTGATCTCGACTCACAGAAAGGTCTGATAATTTACTGAAATTGCTGAAGACCCGGCTCGGTGCCTATAGCTCAACCGGCTAAGGCGCCAGCCACGTACACCTAAGGTGGTGGGTTCGAATCCCCAGCCCGGACCCACCAAACAACAATGACGGCTGCAACCAAAAAATAGCCAGGCGTTGTGGCGGGCGCTTGTGGTCCCAGCTACTTGGGAGGCAGAGGCAAGAGACTCGCTTGAGTCCAGGAGTTGGAG
>CAUYTI010043823.1:0-19993 GCA_963575145.1 Galago senegalensis | reverse complement strand
GCGCCCGCCACAACGCCAGGCTATTTTTTGGTTGCAGCCGTCATTGTTGTTTGGCGGGTCCAGGCTGGGGATTTGAACCTGCCACCTTAGGTGTACGTGGCTGGCGCCTTAGCCGGTTGAGCTATAGGCGCCGAGCCCCATGAATTAATTTCCATGACCACAGGAACATATTTTGTTTCACCAAATAAACAATTTGCAATGTCATGCCCTCCTAGTTGATCTGTGACTAATTCACTGGTAAAAAATTAAAGTTCACCAGTTCTCACTATAGCCTTAAACTCCTGGGCTCAAGCAATCCTTCTGCCTTAGTCCCCTGATTAGCTGGGACTACAGGTACACACCACAGTGCCCGGCTAATTTTTCTAATTTTTGTAGAGAAGTGGTCTTGCTAAGTTGTTGAGGCTAGTAAGCTTTTTTGTAGAAAACAATCATGGGCCAGGCGCAGTGGCTCATGCCAATAATCCTAGCACTCTGGGAGATGAGGGCTCATGGGTTTTAGACCAACTTGAACCAGATTAAGACCCCCATCTCGGGCAGCACCTGTGGCTCAAAGGAGTAGGGCACCGGCCCCATATACCGGAGGTGGAGAGTTCAAACCCTGCCCCGGCCAAAAAACTGCAAAAAAAAAAAAAAAAAGACCCCCATCTCTAAAAATAGCCGAGCTTTCTGATGGGCACCTGCAATCCCAGCTACTCAGGAGGCTGAGGTAAGAGAATCTCTTGAACCCAAGAATTTGAAGTTGCTATGACCTATGCCGCAACGGTACTCTATCGAGGGTGACAAAGTGACATTGTCTCAAAAACGAAACAAACCAACCCCCCCAATCATGTTTCTACAGAGCAATAAATCCTATTATTTTAATTTTTAATTTTTTTTTATGAAGGTGGAGATCAGTAGGTCTGGTTTTGTCTCATTGATGACCCAAAGAATTAACATAGAAAAGAATTAACAAAGAATTAACATAGCTTTCAACATAGAAATAAATAACTCCACTTTCCCCCTAAGAAGGACATAAGTAACAAGCACTCTGATATGCCATCTCCCATTTATGAGAAGTTCTAAAGATGTAAAACTTATGGTAGAATAGTTAGCAATTCACTGGCAGCACCCATAGCTGGTGCTGGGTAGGATGCCAGCCACATACACTGGGGCTGGCAGGTTTAAACCCGGCTCAGGTCAGCTAAAACATTGACAACTGCAACAAGAAAAAAAAAAAAGGTGTTCTGCTGGGCGCCTGTAGTCCCAGCTATTTGGGAGGCTGAGACAAGTAAATTGCTTAAGTCCAAGAGTTTGAAGTTGTTGTGAGCTGTTACTCCATGGCACTCTACCCAGGGCGACAGCTTGACACTCTGTCTTTAAAAAAAATAAATATCAGCTACTCGGGAGGCTGAGACAACGGAAGCACCTAAGGCCAGGAGTTGGAGGTTGCCGTGAGCTGTGTGACACCACAGCACTCTACCGTGGGCAAGAAAGCGAAACTGTCTATATATAAAAAAAAAAAAAAAAAAAAAAAAAATATATATATATATATATATATATATATATATTGTGCTGGTATATATATATATATGGCTCAGTGCCCGTAGCACAGTGGTTACAGCACCAGCCACATACACATACACCAAGGATGGCAGATTCAAACCTGGCCCAGGCCAGCTAAACAATGACAACTGCAATAAAAATAGCTGGGCATTGTGGCGGGCACCTGTAGTCCCAGCTACTTGGAAGGCTAAGGCAAGAGAACAGCTTAAGCCTAAGAGTTTAAGGTTGCTGTGAGCTGTGATGGCATAGTGGCATAGTACTCTACTGAGGGCAACACAGTGAGACTCTGTATCCAAAAAAAAAAAGGGCGGTGCCTGTGGCTTAGTGGGTGGGACCCTGGCCCCAGGTACTGAGGTGGGTTCCAGCCCAGCTCCAGCCAATCTGCAACAAAAAAATGGCCAGGCATTCTGGCAGGCACCTGTGGTCCCAGCTGCTCGGGAGGCTCAAGCGGGAGAGTCTCTGGGGCCCAGGAGTTGGAGGTTGCTATTGGCTGTGTGACGCCACGGCACTCTGCCAAGGGTGATGGAGTGAGACTCTGTCTCTACAAAAAAAAAAAAAAGAAAGAAAGAAAAGAAAATAGCAATTCATTGCAACACCAAGGTTTCTCTCTCTTTTCTTTAATATTATTTTTATTTACTTATTTACAAAGTCTCATTTTGTCACTCTCTGTTGAGTACCATCCCTCACAGCAACCTCAAACTCTTGGGCTCAAGTGATTCTCTTGCCTCAGCCTTCCCAACAGGTGGGATTAGAGGTGTCTACCACAGTACTCAGCTATTTTTAGAGATGGGTCTTGCTCTTGCTCAGGCTGCTCTCTAACTCCTGAGCTCAGGCAATCCAACCGCCTTGGCCTCCCAGAGTGCTAGGATACAGGCATGTGCCACCACACCTGGCCCAACATCAAGGTTTGTAAACACAAACCACAAGGACCATTCCAAAGCAGGAGAAACTATAAGGACACAGTTGCCTGTGAAAGTGACTGTCTCAGTGACAAAGAACACACAGGTGACTGTTTAATGCAGCAGCACAATAGAGAACCATTCACTGCAACACCTTCACACACAGGTTTCTCATTAGCAGCCTAACATGAGCAGCACAGCCTAGGCCTGACTTTGTGGAGACAACTCAGGTGGGCATGGGGAACACCAGGAGTAACCTGGACCATGGCTAGCCAGCCCATCAAAAGGCTGCATGTGGTACAATTCTATGTTCAGACAGTCTATGAAAAGCAGAACCTTTTCAGGCCCAGAAAAGTCAGTGGATACCAGGGCCAGATGGGGCAGGAGACTGCAAAGGGATAAGACACACTTTCTGGGAATGGGCATTAGCTCTGCTAGACTGTTGGGTTCCTACCTATGCACATTTACCAAAGTCCCTCAGACCCACTTGAAAAGAGTACATTTCATTGCTGGTGAACTGTACTAGTAAATTGTACCTCAAAAACCCTAACTCTTCCCACAAGATAGCAGGCAACAGCCTCCATGACCAAGGCAGGCAGAGCACAGAGCCCATAGTTTCACTGACAGCTGCCTGTGATCAGCCCCACTGTGTACCTCCACCTAATTGTCATGATATGAACCAGGGGTCACAATCCTGGGCTTTCCAGGGGCTCAGAAGGCTGTCCATCCCCCCATGTCATGGACAAGAAACAGCTGAGATAACCCAGGCCAACCCCCTCCAAGGTTAGGGATGTTCCTACCTGAATCTGGGCAGTAAGAAAAGCCCAGGTGATGCCTGAAGAGGACGACGATGATGATGAGGATAATGGGGACAGGGCAGAGTAGGCCCCCACTCATAGAGGGGCTAGCAAATGTGAGGGCAGCACCCCTCAGATTTGCTAAAAGGGAGATACCATGTAGAGACTGCACACCAATTATCCATGAAGTATCTCCTTAGAGCAATGATTTCAGACGAACTAGACATGTGAGTCTTACATGGACATTTTGGAGTGGTGTGAAAAACTACTTTAGAACTCTTTAAGGTTAAAAGCACAAGACCGGGCAGCGCTTGTGGATCAAAGGAGTAGGGCGCCAGATCCATATACTGGAAGTGGTAGGTTCAAACCCAGCCTCAGCCAAAAAAAAAAAAACTGCAATGAAAGCACAAGACCCTTGAGAATCATGTGCTGTGTTGGCCACTTTGAAGAAACAGTCACTCACAGGCCCCTGGGGACATACTTTTTGGTTAGTGGTCTACAGAAAGTAGTGGAGGGATTTGGAGGATATGTCATCCTATCAGAACACTGAGGTTACCAGGAAGGCTGGTGGGTGTGATGAGAGGCAGGGACCAGGGCCAGGGAGATGGTCACGTGGCTGAGCTAGGGCCAAGGGCCAGCACATTCTTCATCTGGTCAGGCCATGTCTCTACTACCTTCCATGGACTACCACCAAGAAGCCTACTGGGGGTGTCTGGGCTGACAGGCAGGCACTAACCTTTTGGCTCCTGGATGAGACATACTCTCTTGGGAGCTGGAATCATGCCAACCTTCAAAGATTTGCTGCTGATCCTCTTCCGGGGGAAGCAGGTACCTGAAGAGGCCTGTGACAGGGTAGGCACTCCAGCTGAGTCATCCTCTGTAACTTCACTAGGGAGGCTGTCAGCAGGGGTGCTGCCTGAAGATTTGCTGGCCCCTCCTTGAGTGGGGGCCTCCTCTGCCCCATCCCCATCATCCTCGTCATCATCATCCTCCTCAGGCATCACCCCTGGACTCTGCAGCTCAGCTTGCCGCTGAGGAGGCTCATCCTCAAACTCTGCTTCCCCTTCCACATGGTCTATGGGGCTCTCCTGAGAATCTGCACTTTCCCCGCTGGTGTGGACATTAAGTGGAGAAGATGTGAAACAAATTGATGGACACAGTTCAAATACTTTCTTCCGATAGAATTTGAAAGCAGCACTATTTCGGTCATGAAGAAACCTGGGATATAAAAGGAAATATACTAATTAACCAGAGATAATCTCTAAACATGTTTTTTTTGTTTGTTTGTTTTTATTGTTATTGTTGAAATTGCCTGGGGATCTGGGCGGGGCCTGTGGCTCAGTGAGTAGGGCAGCAGCCCCAGATACCAAGAGTGGTGGGTTTGAACCCAGCCCCAGCCAAACTGCAACAAAAAAATAGCCAGGTGTTCTGGCAGATGCCTGTAGTCCCAGCTACTTGGGAGGCTGAGGCAAGAGAATCGCCTAAACCCAGGAGTTTGAGGTTGCTGTGAGCTATGACTCCACAGCACTCTACCAAGGGTGATAAAAGTGAGACTGTCTCTAAAAAAAAAAAGAAATTACCTGGGGATCTAACAAAGCTGAGGGGGGCAGGTCAGCAGAAGAAATAACCTGATCTCTTCCTACATAGCTATGGTTTAATGGTGCAGTTTCTCAATGGGCTAGAATGCTTGAGGAATAACTTAAGGAATTGGAATAGAAGAGGCCTAATTGCTTTTTGGAGGGAGAGAGGTAGAAGAATATGCTGTAATGGAGATATTGCCTGGGCCCTACCTCATCTCTTCTGGTTACTTCAGCAGCCTCTGGGTTCCATGTGTCCATTTTGATTCTCTGGTTCTTTTCATACTCCCAAGTGTGAAACATGTGGAGATACTTCTAGAACTCAAGCCCCAAGGTGCTATGAGCACACCCAGAGGAGCCCTCACTGCCTGCAGCTACATGAAAATGGCAATGAGATCTCTGCCTCTCAGAAGCAAGGTGTCCACCTCTATCCCTAACCAAAGCTATGGAGCTGTGGCTGGTATGAGAAACTTAAAATTCTCCTGAAGACACCGAAGTCCATTGGATCAAAGGAAAGATAACACTTGTTCTTAGATAGGGCAATTCCTCCCTAATCACCATATAAATTTAATTATTTGTTAGCAATAAAAGCTATTTTTTTGGCCAGGCATGGTGGCTCACACTAAGCCTAGCACTAGTAATCCTAGCACTTTGGGAGGCTAAGAAGGGTGGGTGGATCGCCTGAGCTCAGGAATTTGAAACCAGCCTGAGCAAGAAGGGGACCCTGTCTCTACTAAAAATAGAAAAACTAGCCAGCTGTTGTGGAACATGCCTGTAATCCCAGCTACTTGGGAGAGTGAGCAAGAGGACTGCTCAAACCTAAGAGTTTGAGGTTGCTATGATCTATGAAGTCTCACTCTACCCAGGGCACCAGAGTGAGACTCTGTCTCAAAAATAAGAAAATTTTAAAAAGGCAATTTTTTTCTGGATCTCAACAAGGTAATTCTAAAGTTTATTAAAACAAAAAAATGCAAAAAGTGTTTGGACTTTTTTCTTTTTTTATTTGATCAACATAAGTGTGTCATGTTAGTTTAACTATAGATTCAAGTGAGATAAAAAATATTGAGCTGGGCACAGTGGTGTGGCTCACACCTGTATACCCAACACTTTGGGAGGCCAAGGTGGGCAGATTGCCTGAGCTCATGAGTTCATGAGTTCGAGACCAGCCTGAGCTAAAGTAAGATCCCATCTCTTAAAAAAAAAAAAAAAAAAAGCAGTGTTGTGGCGGACACCTATAGTCCCAGCTACTTAGGAGGCTGAGGCAAGAGAATCGCTTGAACCCAAGAGTTAGAGGTTGCTGTGAGCAATGATGCCAGGGTACTTTACCGGGGGTGACAAAGTAAGACTCTATCTCAAAAAAAAAAAAAAATGGGGATGCCTGTAGCTCAGTGAGTAGAATGCTGGCCACATACACTGAAGCTGGTGGGTTTGAGACTCCCTGACCAGCTGAAAAACAACAATAACATCTGCAACAGCAAAAAAAATAGCCAGGTGTTGTGGTGGGCACCTGTAGTCCCAGCTACTTGGGAGGCTGAAGTAAGAGAATCGCTTAAGCCCAAAAGTTTGAAGTTGCTGTGAACTGTGATGCCACAGCACTCTAACCCAGAGCAACAGCTTGAGACTGTCTCAAAAAAATAGTAATAAAAAAAGAAATTGACCAAGCTATTTGGGAGGCTGAGGCAGGAGAATCACCTAAGCCCAGGAGTTGGAGGCTGCTGTGAGCTGTGATGCCACAGCACTCTACCAAGGGCAATAAAGTGAGACTCTGTCTCTAAAAAAAAAAATTTGAAAACCAATGCTCTAGAGTTAAAGAATGGAACAGAAAGACCAGAAAACTGCATTTGATGAACCACTACAAAAAAGGTGGTCTTTTCAATAAATGGTATCAGAACAACTGGAGAACTTGATAGAAAAATATTTAAATTAGATATGCTGTCCCTCTACACCTGAATAACCCTTAGATAGACTATGGATCTAAATGTACAAAACAAAACCATACAAGTTCTAGAAGAAAATACATAAATCTCTTACATAAATTGAGTTTGTAGAAATTCTAACCATGACTCTATATCCAGGTGCAATAAAAGAACAAAATGGTAAATCTAATTACATAAAACACTTCAGCACTGCAAAATACACTAAAAGCAAAGTGAAAGATAAATGACAAAGTAGAAGGAAATATATGCAACCATGTCACAGATAAGAGCTCCTAAAAATCAAGAAAAAAAAAAGTCCAAAAACTCAATAGAGAAAGGGTCAAAGATTAAGAACTCCTGCCCTCCAAAAGACATTGCTAGAATGAGAAGTCACAGGCTAGGAGAAAACATCTGCAAATCACACACCTTATAAAGGACCTGTATCAAGAATGTAATAAACTCTCAAAATTCATCAATAATAAAATATCTAATAATAAAACTGAGAAAGACCTGAATGGACACTTCATTCCATCCAGAAGCACAAAAGAAGTACAGAAAGCACACAAACACATGCAAAGATGCTCGGCACCATCTGACCTCAGAGAAACATAGATGAAAGCCACAATGAGGATCCCCATCCCCAAACACACACACCCCAGGATGGCTGCAGAGGACACAGCTCACACAGTCAGGTCCCAAGTAAGCTGTAAAGGTATACTCTAACACTACTAGGTCTCAAATACTCTGAGAAATGCAGGTTTTCAACTATATACATGTATATATATTTTTGAGACAGAGTCTCATGCTGTTGCCCCAGGCTAGAGTGTTCAAATATATTTTTTTGTTTTGAAAGCAGAGCTGCAGTTTGTTGCCCTCAGTAGAGTGCTATGGCATCACAGCTCACAGCAACCTGAAACTCTTGGGCTCAAGCAATTCTCTTGCCTCAGCCTCCCGAGTAGCTGGGACTATAGGAGCCCTCCACAATGCCCAGCTATTTTTAGAGAGGGGGTCTTGCTCTTGCTGGTCTCAAACTCCTGAGCTCAAGCAATCTACTTGCCTCTGCCTCCTAGAGTGCTAAGATTACAGGTGTTAGCCACACACCTGGCCCCAAATACATTTTTAATTACTACAGCATGACACTCCAGAAAGTTGGAAGCAGCACAAGGAGTCCAAAGGGACCCAGCACGGCCATGGCTCAGTAATAGGAGCACATAGTCCCCTAGGCAGCCTCTCTCTGAAGGAGTTGTCTCCTTGTCACCCTCACAGAAAAACTCCAGGGGCAGAGATGGCTCCCAGCTCTGGTTGTCAGTTACAGACTATATGCTGACACACCTCACTCACCAGAGGAGTGGAAAGAGTCAAGGTGCCCCATCCCAGCATGAGGATACCATGCCACCACTGTGTGCAAGTGCCTGTGGTTGAGACCTAAGCAAAGACTAATTATCACTGCACATGCAGCAAATCCTCATCTCTTTCTCTTCCCCTGGTCCCACAGAACAGATGCTTCTCCCTCAAAGCTGTGGCTTAGCTTAAGTGAAGTCATAACTTATCCCTGGTATAACCTGAGGCACAAGTGCATGGGCCCTGTGCCCTGTAGGCAGGCTCTCAGGACATGCTTGTGGGGTGATCAAAAGGATGTGACGAGACCCGGGGGGGCGGGGTACATACCACAGGTCAGGGTTATCGATGCTGTTTTCTATGCTGAATTGTTCTATCTCTGGTCCCACCTGAGCAACAAATCTGGCCAGTTTCTCTGCAGTCTCCATTGTCTTCATGTCAACTACAAAACATAAAGCATCTGTCATGCATTGCTTCTGAGCTGCTGCCTCCTGCATGAATGTTGTAGGGCTGTGGAGACTGATTTTATAAAAACGGCCTTGAGTGTCCTCCCCCTACAGCCTCATCCTTTACTATGTGACTCTGCAGCTCTGTCCAGCAGGAAGTGGATTCTGTTTCCTCCCTTGAATCAGGGCTGGCCGTGGAACTGGCATTGGCTATAGAATGGGGCAGAAGTGCCAGTTGCCAGTTCCAAGCCTAGGCCTCAGAGGCCTCAAGCACATCCACTGCCTCTCCCAGAGACCTAACTTTGACTGTCAGGTGAATGACCCTCAGCTGGCTGCTGGGGGTGGTGACAAGGTAATAGCTCAGCCACCATGTCACCTTAGCTAACAGCCCCAGAGAACCTGCCACTGCCTTCAGACACACACATGGTCCCAGGTCAGTGGATGTCCCTGACACCAGCAGCCTCAGAATAATACCAGACACCTGCTGTCTTAAGTCTCAGCTTGGAGTAACCATGACACAGCAACAGCTAGAGAATGCAGCCATTGCTTTTTTTACCCTCTGCATTCCCACCTAGCGCTGAGTGGGAAGGGCTAGTCAGAGGTCAGAGAGCCACAAGTGGCTAAGGTGACCAGGAGAAAAAGAAGGGGTTTAAGTCAGTTCAGAAGTGGTGCAGGTCAGCTAACCCTGAAAAGAGAGCTGTAGAGACCTTGAGGAAGAGGAGGCAGAACCTGAGGAACATCAAAGGAGTCAAGGCCACAATTCAGACATGAGATCTCAAGCACCTGCACATGGCATGGCTGCCCTAGCACCAGAACTCTGCTGGGAACCACAGAACTCTCATGCAGTACGTGTGCCAATTTCATGTGCAGGAGAGAAGGAAGGGGCAGCAGAAGTTACTGGTGACCCTGTCAAGGAAGCAAGAGAGAAAGTACCTCCACATGCGCCTATCCTGGCTAGGTCCCTGTAGTTGTTGCTGCCTCACCCAAAATGTTAAACCCCTACTTGTGGAAAGACCCTGGACATGGGAGAGTTGGGATTGGAGCCCAGAGGAGAGGGACTGGAGTAAGCACCCACCGTCAGCAGATGGGCAAGGAGAGGAGGTCTGAGGGGCTTCAGAGATAGCCACTCCTGCTGCCTTGGGGGATGGGCCTGAGGCTTCTGGGGTGGAGTCACAAGGAGAAGGTCTGGCAGGGTCTGGTGGGCAATCCTTCCCAGCATTGTTTCTGTCTGGTAGCAATGGCTTTGCCCGAAAGGGCCCTGGAGCCTGCCGGCTGTGGTGCTTAAGCCTCGTGCCCAAGGACAAGTGGGTCTGAGTCCCAGTGCTTGCTTTCCTTGCCTTCCAGCCCCGGAGACCTTGAGCACGGATGAGCCCTCGACGCTGCCACGGAAGCAGTCTCTTCTTGAGGTTGCGGACTGCCCGGGCATACAGCATTGCCCGCACTGCACACTCCGCTGAGGTTGGCTTCTGATCAGCTCCTGGGAAGGTCTGGCTTATCTGCTGCATTTCTGCTAACTTCAGCTTGTAATATTTATACTCCAGACTATTTTCATCAGACAAAAACCTGTGTAACAAACATATATAATAGTACATTTATAAAAATACCACCATGTACCGCATCATTGCTGTAAATATAAGCCTATTCTTTTTTTTTTTTTTTTTTGAGACAGAGCCTCAAGCTGTCCCCCTGGGTAGAGTGCTGTGGCATTACATCTCTCAGCAACCTCCAACTCCTGGGCTCAAGCGAGTCTCTTGCCTCCGCCTCCCAAGTAGCTGGGACCACAGGCGCCTGCCACAATGCCCGGCTATTTTGTGGTTGCAGCCGTCATTGTTGTTTGGCGGGTCCGGGCTGGGGATTCGAACCCGCCACCTTCGGTGTACGTGGCTGGCGCCTTAGCTGGTTGAGCTATAGGCGCCGAGCCTAAACCTATTCTAAGTGGTAGCCTCCCTACTGTCCTCTACTGTCCAAGAGACTCTGCCTGGCTCCACTGAGGACCCAGAGCTGGGCCCAGAATGCCCACCCTGCTGAGAATTTTGATTGAGCAATGCTTGAGTTCCTCTTCAATTTTTGTCATCAGCAGCCGGTGAGGGAACACACAGCTCAGCTCATGGTAACACCTTATAACACAAATGAGTCACCCTGGAGCCACAGTACCTTGGCAGGCAGAAGTGCCACCCTTCAAATAGCTCAGTCAGGCTGAGCATTCAGTGAGCTTTCAATTACATCATTGAGGCAAATGTGATGAGACCTATAAAAGAACACTAACGGAGGAGGCTGTGCCCCAGCATGAAATCTTATGACAGAGGCATCATAATGAGAACCGTACAGAAAAGAATGGTTGAGCTACTCCTACTAACACAAAAAGGAATCCACAACATGGCCAGGGGCAGTGGTTCACGCCTATAATCCTAATACTCTGGGAGGGTGAGGTGGAAGGATCACTTGAATCCAGGAGTTTGAGGTTGTTGTGAGCTATGATGCCACAGCATTCAACCCAGGATGACAAAGTGAAAAACACAAACACATAATATGACCAGTGAAGGGTGGTGCCTGTGGCTCAAAGGAGTAGGGCATCAGCCCCATATACCGGAAGTGGCAGGTTCAAACCCCGCCCCAGCCAAAAACTGCATCAAAACAAAATAAAAAACATGGCCAGTGAAAATAGCAAGCTACAGAAGGATACCTACATTGATACTTATTATCTGAAACTGCTCTATACATACCCACTCCAGGCATAGTTGCTTTTTTCAAATAGATCAAAAGAATATAAGGCAAAGTTAATAATTAGCTCTAGCTCTGGAGAATAGGATAGAAAGAGGTGTAGAGGGGGATTTTCTTTTTCTTTCTTTCTTTTTTTTAAGACAAGAGTCTCACTCTGTTGCCCTGGTAGAATGCCATGGCATCTTAGCTCATAGCAACCTCAAACTCTTGGGCTCAAGTGATCCTCTTGCCTCCGCCTCCCAAGTAGCTGGGGCTACAGGCACTCACCACAATACCCAGTTATTTATTTTTTTTTAGGAGGTCTCACTCTGGCTCAGCCTGGTCTCAAACCTGTGAGCTCAGGCAATCCACCAGGTGTAGGTGGATTTTCATGTTGTTATGTGTATCTATATTTTTCTCAAACCCCCCAAAAATACATATACACTTTGTTTTCCCTTTCATTAGCCTCTTCTTTTATCTGTTAATACTTTCCCTTCTTGTGTCTTTGAAACTTTGTCATCATTTTTTTTCTAGCCTAATGAGTTGAATGCTTTTTGCCTCCACTCTTTGTCTTTTTTGAGACAGTCTCAAGCTGTCAACCCAGGTAGAGTGTCGTGGTGTCAGAGCTCACAGCAACCTCCAATTTGGGCTCAAGAGATCCTCTTGCCTCAGTTTTTCTATTTCTTAGTAGAGACGGGGTCTGGCTTTTGCTCAGGCTGGTCTCAAACTTGTGAGCTCAGGCAACGAGTGAGCTGCCTTGGCCTCCCAGAGTGCTAGGATTATAGGCGTGCGCCACCACACCCAGCCTTTGCGTCCACTCTTATTTCTAATAAGTGCACCTAAAATCATACGTTTTCTCCTAAGTATTGTTGCAGAGACATCTGGTATGTAGCAGTCACCTTGCTACTTCCCTCTAAATTATTTCTAATTTTAGCTCTACCTTTACTCAAATGTTATTTAGAAGTATACTTTATCTTGGTTGTTGCTGGTTTCTAGTTTGTTGCACTGCACAATGTGGTCCGAGTAAGTTTCTAGGGATGTGCCATGATTTTCTCTGTGATCTCACACATAACAGACTATTTTACTGTTTGGTTAAAGTAATACAGTTTGTGTTAAAGACGAAAGAATATTGTTTGATCAGCACAGCAATATTTCAGGCTTTCAGACTGCTCAATGTTAAGTGACTACATGTTCAGTATTAAATGAGGTTCCAGATTATAAATGACACGTAAATTGAAAGAGGTACATTGGCCATGTGTTGCAGGGTATGGCAGCAGCACATGATGGGATGTTCCTGGCAGGCAGCTCTGAAATGAAGCTCCTGCTGACGTTGTCAGCCAGTCAAGGTCTGGCTGGACCTGAGAAAACAGGAAGTGGCTGGCTCCACTGCTGACCTGGCCACTCTGCTAGACTAACAGCAGCCTCTTGCAAGACTGCACCCAAACAAGCAATGGTTCCTGATTAAGAGAATGTTGACCAACATGGGTGCTCTAGTTCTCAAAGTCAAATGCAGACCCAGCAAGGGGCAGCAAAAAAAATTTTTTTTGAGACAATCTCACTTTGTTGCTCTTGGTAGAATGCCATGGCGTCATAGCTCATGGCTACCTCAAACTCCTAGACTCAAGCAATCCTCTTCCCTCACCCTCCCCAGTAGCTGGGACTACAGGCACCCGCCACAACACCCGGCTATTTTTTTTTTAACAGACTAGGTCTTGCTCTGGCTCAGGCTGGTCTCAAACCTGTGAGCTCAGGCAATCCACCTGCCTTGGCCTCCCAGAGTGCTAGGATTACAAGTGTGAGCTACTGCACCTGACCCAAATTTCTTATCAAGGGCAAAGAGTGACAGAGTCAGTACTAGGTGATTTGACAACCCTAGTCATCCATGGTTGTGACTGCTTCCCTTTCCCCTGGTTCTGATGCCAAATGCAGTCTGAGAGTGTCAGTCACAAATCCATCTCCCCAAATTCTAGTGGAACACAACAACAAGAACACAGAACACTCACAAGCCAGCCTGCTGGGTTCAAGCAGCTACTTCATTATGTAGCTGTGAGACTTGAGTTATATGCTTTTCATTAGAAGGCAAATGCTGTTAACACTGCCTAGCAGTCATTAATTGTTCAGCAAATATTAGCAGATTATCTCTATCTGTTTAAGCTTATTCACTGTGTTATCAAATCTTCCATGTCATTATTTGGATTATTTCATCTACTCACTTCAGAGAAACCTTCATATTACATCTCCTACTATGGTTATACTCATCCATCCATTCTTCTTAGTATGACTGTAGATTTATTTATTTTATTTATTTTTTAATTAAATCATAGCAGTGTATATTAATACTATCATGGGGTACAGTGTACTGTTTCTGTATACAATTTGAAATACTTTCATCCAACTGGCTAACATAGCCTTCGTGTCTTTTTCTTAGTTATTGCGTTAAGACATTTATATTCTACATTTAGAGAGATTCACATGTACTCTTGTGACTGTAGATTTAAATAGTTACTAAATGTTGTTTACTTACACAGTTTTAAACTCAAAAGTTCAAACATCAAGATTCATGATTTAGGCCGGGTGGGTGATTCATGCCTGTAATCCTAGCACTCTAGGAGGCCGAGGTGGGTGAACTGCTTGAGCTTTGGAGTTCAAGACCAACCTCAGCAAAAGCAAGACCCCATTTCTAAAAATAGCTTGGCACTGTGGTGGGCACCTATAATCCTAGCTACTCGGGAGGCTGAAGCAAGAGGATCTCTTGAGCCCAAGAGTTTGAAGTTGCTGTGAGATATGATGCCACAGCAGTCTACTGAGGACAACAAAGTGAGACTCTTGTCTCAAAAAAAAAAAAAATTCATGATTTATGTTATGTGATAACTTTCTATTTTATCAGGAAACTCTTTTTGCCCCCATTTAATGATCTTCTCCTTGAAGTTTGAACTAATATTTCCATACCTCCTTTCTTTTTGGTAGCATTCACCTGCTATGCAATTTTCCATTTTTTGCTTTCCACTCCCTGTGTTTTAGGTATCTCTGGTAGGAAGAAACAGCTGGTGCTTTTATTTATCATTATTCTTTTCAGAGATGGGGGTCTCTGTCATCTAGGATGAAGTGCAGTGGCACAATCACAGCTCACTGCAGCTTTGAACTCTTAGCAATATGCAATAGTCTCACCTCAGCCTCCACAAGTGCTGGGATTACAGGGGTGAGCCACCATACCTGGCCAACCTAATGCTTTTAAACCCAGTCTCTCAGTGCTCATTTTGGCAGTACATATACTAAAACTGGAACGATACTGAGAAGATTAGCGTAGCCCCTGCACAAGGATGACAGGCAAATTCATGAAACACTGAAACTGAAACTTGTTGCTTACTAATAAGGTTGAACATATTCATACCACCGTATTTGTTTCCTATTTGCCCTTCTTATTGATATTCCTTTTCCTTTCTTGGTTTTCACTGGAATGAATACATTTTCTTTTTTCCCCTCTAGAGTAGTATGAAAGTTATAAATCACACTCCTATAGCTGGGGCTGCCTACTTAATAAACCTACTCAATATGGTTTAATGGCTACTCAATAAACCTATCTGCAATCTTATTCTCTATCAATATCCAGGGTTACCCATAGCTCTGTCCTCATTCCTAATGAGACGAGAGTCTGCACATCTACTTCTCTCCTTCTTGTGTCTCACATGTTTAGATCATCTGAGATTTTTGTTTGTTTTGTTCCTCCTCAAGCATCAAGTATTTAGATTTTATGTTAACTTAGGGGTCCTTGGACAATCTGCTAAGGCTAGAGGGATTCTTGGCCACATGCTTTCCTCAGTGTATATATATGTGCTCCCGGTAGGCTAGAGCTTGGTCAAGGCTGTCCACTTCCAAGGGATAATGAAGAAGAGGAGCAAAAACAAAGTATGACACAAGTTTCAGAGAACAGCTCTATATCCTGCACTGTTGCTTTGTACTCTTATCTTATAGAAAAAGCCTGTCTCCTAGTGTTCCAAATGAGGAAGCAAAGTTGTAGTGGGTATCTGTTTGCACTTCAGACATCTTTAGGGTACCAAAATGAGGCAGATCACCTCAGCTCAGAGGCAGTGGCCAGATCTGTCCACAAGGTTCTTCTAGGAACAAATCATGTTTGCCTCTCCTTAGGGGAAGGTGGGCTGGGTGAGAGGTCTCAAAACTCTGCTATACCTTGCAGGATGAATATAAAGAAGCCCTTCTTATGTCTGCCTCTTAAAGGTCTGACCCTTTCACTTGCTAACTAAAAAAAATAACTTATTAATTGATTTGGCCAGGTACTTCATGCTAGTAGTCCCACCTACTTAGGAGGCTGATGCAGAATTGCTTGAGCCCAGGAATTTGAGATTGCAGTGAGTTATGAGTACAGTGGACCACTGTACTCCAGCCTGGGCTACCAAGCAAGACTCTGTCTCTGACAAAGATTAAGAAAAAAATAGAAAGATATAGGGTTACCTGTCAAAAGTTGTATGAGGGCCAGGCACAGTGGTTCATACCTATAATCCTAACACTCTGGGAGGCCAAGGCAGGTGGATTCCTTGAGCTCAAGAGTTCAAGACCAACCTGAGCAAAAGCAAGACCCCCATCTCTACTAAAAATAGAAAAACTAGCTGGGCATTGCAGGTAGCACCTGTAGTCCTAGCTACGGGATGGCTGAGGCAAGGGGACTGCTGGAGCCCAAGAGTTTGAGGTTGCTGTGAGCTAGGACACACATGGTCCTAGGTTCTTTTGTTCCTTCTCCATTTTCACTATTTCACTTGACTAGCCTTAAACAAACAACCCCCTCCCAAAACCAGGCTGAGCATGGTGGCTCATGCCTGTGATCTTCACACTCTGGGAGGCCAAGATACGAGGATTGCTTTAGGCCAGGAGATTGAGAGCAACCTAAGCAACATAGCAAGACTCTCATCTATACAAATAATTTAAAAATTAGCCTGGCATGGTGGCACACACCTATAGTCCCAGCTACTTGAAAGTCCCTTACTGAAGCACCAAGGTTATAGTAAGCTATGATTATGTCACTATATTCCAGCCTGGGGGACAGAGAAACCCTATTTCTAAAAAAAAGGAAAAAATATGGGTGGCGCCTGTGGCTCAGTGGGTAGGGCGCCAGCCACATATACCAAGGGTGGCGGGTTAGAACCTGGCCCCAGCCAAACTGCAACAAAAAGTAGCCAGGCATTGTGGTGGGTGCCTGTCCCAAGTCCTAGCTACTCAGGAGGCTGAGTGAGGCAAGAGAAATTGCTTGAGCCCAAGAGCTGGAGGCTGCTGTGAGCTGTGACACCATAGCACTCTATCAAGGGCAACAAAGAGACTTTGTCTCAAAAAAAAAAAAGTAAAAAATAAGTAAAAAATTTAAAAGAGGAAAAATACCCAAACCTTCCATGGTGAGCAGAAAGACCGGAAGCAAATCCATGAAATATCATCAAATGTTGGCGGGAACACAGGAGAGTTCCTCTACTTGCTTTTCTTCTTTACTTTCTCTAATAAGCAAGTGTTATTATTTAGGATGAGAACTGTAATTTTTTTTTTTTTTTTGACACAGAGTCTTACTGTGTCACCCTGGGTAGAGTGCCATGGCCTCATAGCTCACAGCAACTTCCAATTCTTGGGCTTAAGTGATTCTCTTGCCTCAGCCTCCCAGGTTTTTGGGACTACAGGAGCCCACCACAACGCCCAGCTATCTTTTTGGTTGCAGTTGTCATTGTTGTTTAGCTGGTCCAGGCTGGGCTCGAATCCAGCAGCCTTGGTGCATGTGGCTGGCACCATAACCACTGTGCTATAGGTGCCAAGCCAACAACTGTAATTTTTAAAAGTTGTTCCATTCTAATGGAGAGGCAGTAAGTCAAAAGACAATAGTTTAAGAATATTAGAAATAAATGGGAAACAACAGCTGTGATATATTACTTATCTTATTCCTCTTATTTCTGTTCTTTGCATGTACATCTCACTGTATCTTAAAATAGCACAGCAGGAACTCTGACCTGCTACCCATTTAGCCCCCCTGCCACTCACTAGTCTGTACCAAAGCCTGGGGTTTGCTGAACCCAGGTAAATCCAACCAACCTTTTGCTCTTTCTGCAAGAGAACACTATTGCTTAAAATAACTATCTCACCCTTTGTTCTCAACACCATTAGTATGTCCCACACATTCCTAAATGCCCCTAGGAGGGATCTGTAGACTGGACATTTAAAGACCTACCAGTAAACAGGGTCTTCCTTGAGATCAGCTCTCTCTTTGGGAGACAGGCTGCCTTCGACAACACGTCCAACAAGCTGGTCAATGGTGTCTACTACCTTGTGATCTGCTCGCTGGGGGACTGCTGGAACACACAGAACAGCTTTACTGAGAAACATGGTGAATGTGGGTCCTGGAAAGACCAGGATCATGAGTTTAGGGGCTTAGCATTAAACTCAACCAGGCACCAACAGCTAAATTCCTCATTCATAACACACCAGCGTTGAAAAGAGGAAAACAGTATTTTATTCTAGAAATGAATATGCAAAATCTCCTCCTAAAAAATATAACAGCATGACCCCCAGAACAGAAACAGTCACAGCTTACAGAGCAATTTATGTCTCTATTCTAAAAAAGGAAATGCTACATAGCAATTTGATATTACTTTTCATGTATCACTTAAAATATAAATGTACTTAGTGTTAAAATGAAAAATACAAAGGTATAAAATGTATCTAAATATGATAATGCATCTAGACTATGATTCTCAATATAAAAATGGGGATAAATAAATATGGACACAAGAAAAGATTTGAAGGACATATAACGGTAACAGAGTTTATAGGAGATAGATTTAATCATGGATTTCCTTTTCCCTATGCTTTATCTTTAAAAAATAAACATATAGTTTTGGCGCCCACGGCTCAGTGATTAGGGTGCCAGCTACATGCACCAGGGATGGTGGGTTAGAATCTGGCTGGGGCCTGCTAAGCAATAATGACAACAGCAGCAAAAAAATAGCTGGGTGTTGTGGAAGGCACTTGTAGTCCCATTTACTTGGGAGGCTGAGGCAAGAGAATCGTTTAAGCCCCAGAGTTTGAGGTTGCTGTGAGCTCTGACACCATGGCACTCTACCAAGGGTGACATAGTGACACTGTCTCAAAAAAAAAATAAGAAACTATACTTATAGGCCAAGTGTGCTGGCTCATGCCTATAATCCTACCACTTTGGGAGGCTGAAGCAGGATCGCCTGAGGCCAGAAGTTCAAAACCAGCTAGCAACTCAGGAGGCTGAGGCAAGAGGATCACCACAGCACTCTTCCCAACATGACCAAGTGAGACTGTTTCAAAAACAAAACAAACAAAAAAAATTTTTAAAAGGTCAAAAGTTTCACGTCAAGTGTTCACAGAAAATATCTGATGAATATACATATAAAAAGAAAAACAATTTTTTTTTTGAGACAGAGTCTCACTTCGTCACCCCTGGTAGAGTGCTGTGGTGTCATAGTTCACAGCAACCTCAAATTCTTGGGCTCAAGTCATTCTCTTGCCCGCCTCCTACGTAGCTGGGACTACAGATGCCTGCAACAATGCCTGGCTATTTTTATTTATTTATTTATTTATTTTTGAGACAGAGCCTCAAGCTGTCCCCCTGGGTAGAGTGCCATGACATCACAGCTCACAGCAACCTCCAACTCCTGGGCTCAAGCAAGTCTCCTGCCTCCGCCTCCCAAGTAGCTGGGACCACAGGCACCCGCCACAACGCCTGGCTATGTTTTTTTTTTTTTGGTTGCAGCCATCATTGTAGTTTGGTGGGCCTCGGCTGGACTCAAACCTGCCACCTTAGATGTATGTGGCTGGCGTCTTAGCCACTTAAGCCATAGGCGCCAAACCTGCCTGGCTATTTTTAGAGACAGGGGTCTCGCTCTTGCTCAGGCTCTTCTCGAACCCATGAGCTCAGGCAATCCACCAGCCTCAGCCTCCCAGATGAGCCAACTCACTGGGCCTAGGAAAAAAATGTTTTAAGTATGAAATACCTCTAATACAACTGTTTACATTTATATTACCAGCGACATAGAAGAGCATGTTTCCTCAAGCGATAAGATTGTTTAGTTTCCTGATATTTGCCAGCTTTAATAGTACACAATGGTCTATTTGTTCAGTTACTCAATTAAAATTACCAATGAAGTGAAGAGATTTTCCAGTTTATTCTGTGAATTACTGCACAATCCTGTCCTGGCCTATGTCAATAAGCACTGAGCTTATTTTACTTATTTATTTTTTTGAGACAGAGCCTCAAGCTGTCGCCCTGGGTAGAGTGCCGTGGCATCACACCTCACAGCAACCTCCAACTCCTGGGCTCAAGTGATTCTCCTGCCTCCCTCTCCCAAGTAGCTGGGATTACAGGCGCCTGCCATAACACCCGGCTATTTTTTGGTAGCAGCCATCATTGTTGTTTGGTGGGCCTGGGCTAGATTCAAACCTGCCAGCTCAGGTGTATGCAGCTGGCACCTTAGTGGCTTGAGCCACAGGTGCTGAGTCATTGAGCTTATTTTAAATACTACTGTGCACTGTTCACAAAGGATAAGTCAATCCTTTGACTGTCATGTTTTTACAAGTATCCCCCTGGTTTTCTTTTTCTTTTTCTTTTTTATTGAATGTAACTATGTACATTAATGCACTTCTGGGGTACAGTGTGGGGTTTTCACACACAATCCGAAACACTTCCATCAAACTGGTTAACATAGCCTTCATGTCATTTTCTTAGTTATTACTTTAAAACGTTCACATTCTACTCTTAGAAAG